>CAUYQG010219779.1:0-45323 GCA_963574415.1 Tarsius wallacei | reverse complement strand
CTCACTCTGTCGCCCAGACTGGAGTGCGGTGGCTGCTCCCGGCCACCGCAGCCTTGACTTGCTGGGCTCCGGCGATCCTTCCGCCTCAGCCTTCCAAGTAGCTGGAACTACAGGCGCGCGCTACCATGCCCGGCTAATTTTGGATTATTGTAGAGATGAGGTCTCGCCAAGTTGCCCAGGCCGGTCTCGAACCCGCGGGCTCAGGCAATCCACTCACCTCAGCCTCTGAAGGCACGGGATTACAGGCTGAGCCACCGAGCCCGACTGGGGTTGTACTTTTTACGGATGGGAGATGCAATGTGATCTCATAGGGCCTCCCTTTCTGCATGTGAGGGGGCATTGCACAAAACTCTGAACTCTCTTCTCAGGGTTGAGACTCTGATTTTGTGTGTTTGTTCACTTTTAGTTTGAGAATGACATGTATTCGGTTTCTCTATATGCTGTGTTTGTTCATGCCAGCAGAGCTATATTAGTTTCCAAAAATCTCTGAAGTGTGAAAACGTAAAACTTTTGCCTTGTTTTTGAGATAGGAAGACCAAATACTAAAAATAGAAATAAATATAATTTTAGTGAATAAACAATCACAAGAGATCAAACACAACATTGGCTAATTCAAACTCAGTTGTGTAAGCACCTTTATTGACATTTTAAAAAAGTGATTGTACAAGTAGCATAAATATATTGAAATTTTCCACCTTTACCCTTCTCAGGTCTATAGTGCTCCCCCAAGCCATTGGCATGTGAATCCTTCCAGAACTTACAAATACAAGTCTGTATTTGCACTCAGTTACATACCTACAAGGGGGACGTCCCCCCACACCCCCCAAAAGCCCCAAAAACCTGGAATTATTTTTTTGGAGGATGGGCCCTTGTAGCATAGGCTTCTACCACTAGGTGAATTTTCTAGGAACCCACATGTGCCAGCTAGTGTTGTTGTGAGAGGCTTCAGTGAATTTTTTTTCTTTTTTTTTCAGATTCTTTCAGCGTGTTTGCCCAATTCACAATGGACAATTTATGAGCGCACCTGCCCATAGCAGGCTGAGTGTTCAGCAGTTTTTGACCCCAAACGGCATGATCCCCATGCTCCACCCTTCCTATTCACCTGATCTCACCCCAAGCAACTTTTTTTTGTTTCCCCAGATGAAAAAAGTCCTCAAAGGGAAATGTTTTGCCGATTTGGAAGAGGTGAAACAGAAAAACGACAGAAGTACTAAAAAGAATCAAAACTGACAAGTTCAAAAACTGTTTTGAGCTGTGAAAACAGTGTCTTGGTAGGTGTATTGCATCAAACGAAGAGCCCTGTGAAGGTGACTGAAGTTTAAAAATGTAAGAATAAATAAACAGTTTTTAAAATAAATAAATTTCTTTTTTTGGAGGGGTCCCCCATCATGCACCTAGTTTTTAGAATGAAAAATATCTATTTAAATTTTTAGTACATTGTTATTAATAATTTTCAGTCAACTTTCCCACTCATTGAAAATAGATCTACCTCAATATTTTCTTTTTTCTTTTTTTAGCTATATATTTCATAGTTTGAATGTATTGAAATATATTGAAACAATCCCATATTGATTGACTTTTAGGTTGTTTCCAGTGATCTGCCATAATAAATGCTGCATTGAACAATTATCATAATACTATAAGAAAAGGATTGGCAATAGTGGGAAACTGCCGGGAGGGGGCAGGGAAGTGGGATTGGCAGTAGTGGGAATCTGCCTGGGGAAACGGGGGCACACCTCATCAATAAGGGTACCTGCATAATGAACATTTGTATACCTAACCCTGAATTGTATCCTACATCTTTAAAATAAAAAAATACAAGTTAAAATAAAATAAAATAATGCTGCAAACAGTATTCTTAAATGAACATCCATATATATGTATACATATATTTATGTAGGGTAGTTTTTTTGGTCTTTTTATAGAAATGGAATGATTCATTTTAATAGTTATTACCCAACTGTTATTTTAAAAGGCACTTCCAATTTGCATGCCAAATTGAGGACATGCTCCTGGAACTTAGGAGAAATTTTGTATGGATGCAAGAATTCAAGGTGTTGGTTTGCCCTGAACTTTAGCTGTAAGTATCCTTTCTTTTCTTTTCTTTTTTTTTTTTTACAGTGATCTCTTGATCTGTGCAATTGAATCAAACCTAGACCAAATTAAATCTTACTTATGTAGAAACTTGTTCTTCATGACCTTGTGTTTATCTGAGGAGGGATTTCTTGGTGTAGGCTGCGGTCCAGCTCTGAATGACCCTGATGGGAGAACACATTTATCCCTCCATCTATAGAAGCTGAATTAGGCTTACTGGGATTAACTGGGACTGAAGGACTTGTTCATCTACTTTAATTATCCTTCCAATGAGAGCTTTTTCCCAGACTGGATTTTGGATCACAAGAAGAATGGAGACTGAAGGGAGTGATAGCACAACTCAGTTAAAGATCTTATAGAAAAGGCGCTCAGAAGGGAAAGCTCTAGCCTAATGTGGTAGATAAGATTTTATTTTTTTTTCTTTTCTAAAGAAAAGCCATATATATATATTTTTAAAAAGGAGTATTTTGTAAACTTTGAGTGATTTGGCTCATCGATGAAATTATTATTCTGAGGAATCACATTAAAAGACAGAAAGAAAAAAAGAATGGTTTTCTCCGCTCTAAAACAAACCAGGCTGTTCTGTTTTGAAACTTGCACTCATAAAGCTAAAGTTAACAAAAGGATGAAAGCTGGGAAAATTGAGAGAATTAGAGAGCTGAGGACAAAGGCTGGACAAAATGGCCATCGTGCCATCATTGTGTTCTCTGCTGCCCTCTAGTGGTCTTGCGAAGGAGTTGGGTGTAAAACTGTCTCAAGGTCATCCTTACAGAGTTAGCTCTATGTAAAAGAGAGAAAGGTGTCATTACGTATAGCCCTTAATGCAGTCCATCCTATCAATAGCCTGTCTAGCGATGAAGGAACAAATATTCTCTCATACAAACTAGAGAACAGTCATGTGTTTGCTGCAACGGCGCTACCTAATAGAATAAAAAAATTATGGGAAAAAGGACATCCTTTCCACTTCATTCAATGGAACTCATATATGTTCAGCATTGACTCGGTGGTAGATTCTGTGCCCAGCACTGGAGAGAAATTAAACATGACTTCAGCCCTGGGGAGATCCCAATGTAGAGTGTGGAGCACCAATAAAAATAGTTAGATTTTGAACAGCTGTATAAAAGGCATTTGACAAGATGTTTGTTCTTGATAGTAATTCTCAAGTCAAAATGAGATTACTCACGAAGCATTTTCATTTCTTATAAAATAGGAAAAACATTTCCTTGTTCTGGGTAAAGGTGACAGTTCAGGGAGTGGATAAAAAGTTTTCTTTCTTCTCTCTCTTTTGTAAAACACCGAATTTGGGCTGCTGAGATGGC
Source organism: Tarsius wallacei (assembly GCA_963574415.1). Lineage (NCBI taxonomy): Eukaryota > Metazoa > Chordata > Mammalia > Primates > Tarsiidae > Tarsius > Tarsius wallacei. Next base: position 41,910 of record CAUYQG010219779.1, on the reverse strand, counting down.
ACAACTATTACAGCTCAAAGTTTCAGTCCTGGTTTGAAGATGAAAGCCAAATCATGTACACCAGTTCTTTATTCCTCTGCAAAATAAATTCCTCTGTGAACTACAGGGAAATAAAAGGCTCTACTGAAGGAGACTGGCACACTAAATGGCAGCAGAGTCAGAGATGGCCACCTGCCCCCATGCATGCAGAGCTGTGCCTGATGCTCCTGAAGGAATCTTTTGTAGACTCCTCCCCATCTTGGAATCTTCTTTATTTAGGGACTGGTGGGCTTTGCCAAGGGATCCTCTTTCCCAGTGCCTTTGCTAGCAGCTTCTGGATTGCATTTATTTAAAACTAATCTTCCCTTCTTTGCATTAACCAAGAAGCAAGAGAGAGTCTGAGGAAGAGGGTGAGATTAAAGGGAGGGATTCCTGTTCATTATCTAGAGAAACACTGGCGTGTGTGTGTGTGTGTGTGTGTGTGTGTGTGTGTGTGTGTGTGTTTAGGGAAGCTACTCTTACTGTAACCTGGAAATTATTAGTAGAAGACTGAGGACTATATCTCTCCAGCATCCATTCTCCTGCATTCCTGCATTATACTAGATTTTCTAGAGGCAACCATCCTTCCTTACTCTCTGTCCTTGTGGCTTGAGAATTCAAATCACCCCTGATACGTAAACCAAGAGTGGGCACTCAGAGTTTGACATCTTCTGGCTACTATGTCCAAGGAAACGTAAAATCTAGGCTGGACCAATCAGAGAAAATGACACTTCACTTTGGGACTTATTGAAACTATCAGGGAAAATGCATTTTCTTTCTTTTGGGGTAGTAAAAAAAGATGCAGCATAAGCCTGGATATGCTGATATCTTGCTATCATGAAGGGAGAAGTCACCCTACAGTGCAGCAATTGACACTAGGGTCCTAGTGACATTGTTTGAGTTTCTAGATACAGCCATATTTGAAGACTCATATAACTATCCACAAACTTTTCAGCTATGTGGGCCAAATTTTGGTTCTTGTTCAGGTCAATAGATCTCAAACTTCAGTATGTGTCAAACCACTGGAGGAGCAGACTAACCTACTGGTTGCTGGGCCCCACCTAGGGTGGAGCCTGAGATCTTGCATTTCAAACAATTTTCCAGGAGATGCTGCTGCTGCTGGTCTGGGAATCCCACTTTGAGAACAAGTGGCTTATACGCTTTCTTTAGTTTCTGCTGCTTATAATAAAAACTGTTCTGACCGATACCAGGAGAGCTGTTCTAAATGGGAAAGAATCTTATTCTTAAGAGAATTGCTAGAATAGGATCAAAGAATATGTTTGGGACCTAGTCAATAAGCAGTTGAAAAAATGACATGCTCATACTTCACGACTCAAGGGACCAATCTGGCACTTTCTTTAGGTGGTTTTCCATTCTGTTCCTACTCACACCTGATACCTTCTTGTGGATAAAGGCAAGGCTGATGGAGTATATAACAAATGAGCAAAACCGGCAGGACTAATACATGTTTTGTCAAAGACTTAAAACGCATGCTTTGAGAAAATGCACATTTTTTCACTCTGATCCAGTCTGTCAACAAAATGCTTTTCACGAGAAACATCAAAGCCATTTCATCTGCAAATTTCATTTTTTTGAATCCCTTAATCTACCCTGTTGACAAAAATTTCTGTCAAGTGCCTCAAACCATTGTATTAACAAATTTCGTTTTGTCAATCATGATTTAGCCTGCTTGCAAATGCTTTTTGTAATATTCCGCTCCATTCTGTAGGAAGAATACCTAACAGTCAATGCCTCAATCTTAATATTGAAAGCGAGTGAAGGAGGAAAGTAAAAGTGATGTTGGAGCCTGCTCATTTAGCATGTCGATCGGATACCCCCGTGCATTTTAACTAAATCCGGCTCATCTGAAGTCTTCTCTGGGCATTTCAAGCCACACTGAGGGTAAGGATATTATGTTTGGCGAAGTCACACAGTGCTGGTCATGCTTTCCTGTTTGGTGTCTTATCTGCTAATCACAGCCTTTCTATCTTTACCTCACTGTGGCTGGTCCTGGTGTCTTGGATCACCATTCACAGCTCCCCCAGCAAATTCAGGGGGGTGGCATGTAGATTCCAGTGTCTTCCAATTCCAGTGTAACGTCACCACAACTATTATGACATTAAAGTGAAGGTTAGCCACTGCTGTTTTCCAGAGATGCTGTGAGAGCATCTGGCTATTTCTGCTCAAGAGGAAGCTATGGCAGGTGACTTCAGACTTGAGATATCTGTTTTCTGCCTTGCTTATTCCTAACTTCTTGGTTGATAGGACAACAAGAAGAAGAGAAGATTCTGAGTTTCCTGATAGCCTCTGACATGTTAATTGCTAACTTTTCTTAGGTACTTCATAACAAGAAAGTCATATGTTTAGACCATCAATTCAAATTATGATGGAGACCCCATGGACAATTTGCAAATGCCAGTGAATCCTGTAGGTGATTAGATGTCAGTAAAGAAAGGTGCACTGGGTTAAATGTTGAGCAATCTGAATTCAAGCTCAGATTCTACTTCACAATGGCCATCTGACCTTGAGAAGTCACTGGACATCTCTTCACCTGCACATTGTACAATGACACTAAGGAGAGTCACTTGCCCTGCAGACTTTCTGAGCTCTTGGGAAGATCAAAGGAGAGAAGTTTATCTGCTAATCATGGCCTTTCTATCTTTACCTCCAAGATATCTTATGGTGGCTAGTCTTGGTGGCTGAAGTTTAGGGCGATTGTCAAATGCTAAATACATCTAAGGCTGCACTGGATGTTGTTTAAGAAATACTTCTTTCATTTTTGCTATCACAGATGAGGCACTGGGTTTCTCTCTGTGCTATAAGTCAAAGGCGGGTGATGGCGTAATTTGAGAACTTGTCCCAACTTGACTTCAACATTGACATTCTGTGATCCTGGAAACCCACTCTCAGGTGGTCTTTGGAGTGTGGCATGTGAAGGAGAAAAGACCATATATAACGTATGTTGGCAAAGGTTGTTATGCTAATGTGCATGTGCATACCACATTGATTTCTTGCATGACCGTCACTGGAAACAGAGATGGGTTGGTTTAATGCAGAAATCGTTAAAATGTGAAATCCAGAAACCTCCCCTGGAAGGGCAGATGGCAGAGGACACCAGGCAGGTGGAACAGAAGAATCCCCTGGGTATCTGGAGAAAGTGGGAGGTCACTCCAAGACCTCACATTTTCTCTTGCACGATTTTCATCCATTTCCTCACAATGGAAGAATTTTCTCATATCAGAGACTCTTTGAACCCTAGACTATACTTGGGTATAGTAGTCACTACAAAAGTTCCATGGCAGCCAAATTTGGTGGCAATGCCTTTCATCAGTGGAACCTGTGTCAGGAATTGTGACAAGGCCACTGAGGTCTGCATGTTCCCATGCATTCCTTCTTGACCCCTTTAAGAACTCTTCAAACTTCTCTTCTCTAGGTGAGACTACCACAGTTCCAGCCCTCACTCTTCCCAAACCCTTATCATCTCCATGGCCTCTCATATGGCAAGTGACATGCAGCCAATAATAGACTTCCTGGAGCTCTCAGCCCCAGATTTGCTGTCTACAGCCAAGGAAATCAGTACACAGCTAGGGAGAAACAAATCAATTAAATAAGTGACAAACAAACAAACTCTGTTTTTTCTCAGAAGCCAAAGCTAGTGGAGTAAGTTACACAGACAAAGGCTTTCTGGGCTGGTGGTTTCTAGAGATTCATCCTAAAGATGGATGCCTACAAACATTAGGAGAAAGAGGGCCTGGGGCAGCCCAGGGGTACAAAGAAAAGCAAAAGGGTAGCCTCTGGCTGCAGGTTCTGCACATTCTATTGCACATAATTGGCTCTTTGCACATAATTGACTCTTTGCACATAATTGGCTCTTTCCTGGGAAAAAGTTGCACTAAACTTTGGCTTCTAGAAACAGAGTCAGGTCTAATAAATAAACTACTATATTCAGGGCAATTTGAAAACTAGGTCTTTTAAATCACAAATAGTGGATAATGTAGCCTAAATTAGCTTATAGAAAAAAAAAGAAATGAAAATCTCTTGACTTATATACCTTAACCATTTAAGAGTAACTCTTACTTTAGATGCAGCTGGATACAAAAGCTCAAGCCACCACAGAAGTGACTTCTTATTTTCTATTTCATGGCTCAATTTTCTCTTTGGAGAATTCATTCTCAACCAGGGTTCTTCTTATAGATGCAAAATGCCTTCTTCTAGTTCCTAAAGTCACAGCCTTCTAGTTTCCATTTTGGCAGAAAAGAGTTGGAGACTTGATTCTTAGCATTCCCAGAAAACTTCCTGAGTTTCACTCTGATTTGGGAGGTCACATACCCACTTCGATATAAGTGCTACATGAGGAAGACTCAGCCCTTTCATTGGGCCTGGATTGGGTTGTATATTCCACCTATACAGGCCTGGAAGGACTGGTATGGGACAGGTGGGGCACTCAGCAGAGAATCAGAAATCCTAGCTGAAAGGAAGGGTCTATTAGTCATGGCTCGGTAACAGAACACTCACATTGTTATTTTAAGCCAAAAGCAATTTATTACAGGATATTCAGTGCTTAGATGGTCGGAAGGGCTAGGATCAGGCTCCAGGAATGACTTCCAGAACACTAATACAGATTTGGCCGACATCAGGAATGGCCCCTCTATTGTACTCAGGAATCTGGAGAGTTGAGAAGCTGCCCTACTAAGTGCTGGTTCCTGGTCGTACATCCTTTGTGTTTGCTAGGGATAAAGAAGCTGCCGTCAAATATACAGGCTCCAGAGTGCCACACCAGCAAAACGGCACCCTCCATTCTGCCTTCTGACCTCCACAAAGCTACTGAGTCCCTTCCCTGGAACTCTAATACTACTGTGGAAAAATCAAATATTATTTGGCAACTCTAGCCAGCAAAAGCAGCAGAAAAGTGGTCTCTGCCTCACTGCTGTCTTCCAGATCTTGTGCTTTTGATTGGTTAAACCTAAATGACATCTTGAACCTTGGGGAATCTGAAAAGCATAGAAGTTAGCTTTATAGCATTTAAATACACTAGAAGGAGGGTGAAATGAAAGTCAAATGATCATCTTCATAAATACCATAACAGGAGGGCCAGTTATGGTTAAGATTTAAATTATACAGAAGGCCTCCTTGGGGCAATCTCTGTCTTTACACTTCCCCTAGGTGGATCATTTTTGCTGGGGCAAAGCTGCAAAGACTCATGGAGGGATAGACACACTGCATTAGAGAGTCACCCATGAAACACCATGGATGCTCAGCAAGGGATTTGAGGTGTGCACCTAGCTAGAGAAGAAATGCAAGGATATAAGCATGGGGGCAACATCATGTTCAAATAATGCCTAGATAGAAGGACAACAGCAAACCATGGAGTAGACAGAAGACTAAGAAGGAGGAAGCCCTTCAGACGTCCATGGCTTCCTGACTTTGGTGACTCAATCTACGGCTGTCACTATATATATCTAGAGTTCTTGATCCCTTATTTGAACAATACATACTGACAGTATTGTAATAGCCAGTATTTCTTGTATGTAAATCATGAGCCAGGTATCCTTCTGTGCCCTTCACAGATATAATTCCATTTAAGCCTCACCAGAATTCTGATCCACAGGGACAAGCATTCATTCACATATTCAACAAATATGTGTTGGCTATCTATTATGTAGTAGATCCAGTCCTAGCTGCTGGGGTTACAGCCATAAACAAAGCAGACAAAGATGCCTTCCCTTATGTTTTTTACATAGTAACTATTATTATTCTTATTTTTTGGAGGAGGAACTTGAGGTGCAGAAGGGTTGTGTCACTCACTCAAGGCCATTAGGACAGTGACTGGTATATTTGAACCCTGGACATCTGGCTTCAGAGTCCTGCTCTCCCTCACCCAGCAGCACTTCCACCCCCTTATGGAAGGAAAACCTTAACTCCATTTCACTGAAGGGCAAATTGAGGCTCAGAGGCCATTAGTTGATGTGTCCAGGCTCATACCAATGCAGACAGCAAAACTGTCATACCCATAAGAGAGCCACAGTAAAGTCCTTTCAAGGCAACACTCTGCCTCCAGGACTTAGCATGTTATCACTGCTCTCCTCACCTCCCAATGCTCCAAGTAGTGGTGATGGTGATGTTGCTGAGGGCTGGCATTCAAGGACTACCATGTGCCAGGCTCAGAGCTAATCACTTCACATGGTTATCTCATTTAAGTTTTACTACCTTGGAAGTATGTATACTAATTATCCCCATTTCCCAGATGAGAAAAGAAACTTGAGGAGTAATTTTCTCAAGGTCACAAAGCGAGAAAATGGGGGAGCTAAGGTTTAAACTAGCTTTCTCTATCCAAAGTCATGTGAAATTGTTCTTGACCTTAGTAAACCTCTGTCTTTCCCTTATACTGAGAGGGAGGGCTTTGGGGGGTTGGCAAAGGAAAACACTTTTCTTAATTCAAGAAGCATCTCATTTACATCTGTGTTGTCACAAAATAAGTTCAGAAACGTGGTCAGGACTAACCGTTTTGCCAAAGCCACAGTGGATAAGGGTTCATGCCAACACATGAGCCAAGATCAGTTGATGCCAAAAAAAAAAAAAAAAATCGTATGTCTGACTTCCTCTGGCATCCACCCACCCCCATGCCCCTTGCTATTCTAGTTGAATCCAGCTCTTGACTTGGCTCATGTCTCTGATTATTTTCAGTCATATTTCCAAAGGATATGTTTTTATTGGAGCAATAATTTCCATCATAAATTAAATAATTTGACACTTTGCCTTTAGCATTAAAGGAAAAAGCCCTGCATTACTTGAATTTAACAGTCTCAAGTCAGTCTCAGGAGCTTTTCCAGTGGGGTAACCTCTGAGGCCAGGTTCTCCACCCTTGGATCTGTTAGAAATGCATAACATGAAGAGCAGAGCTTCTCAAGCAGGCACTATTGATGCTTTGGGCCAGATAATTTTTAGTTGTGGGGATTGCTCTGTGCATCATAAGATATATAGCTTCATGTTTGGCCTCTTTTCACTAAACGGCAGCACTGGCCCCCTACTTGTAACAAGTAGAAATATCTAGAGACATTGACAGATAACTGGGGTGGGGTGGGAGCAAAATCACCCCTGCTTGTAAAAGCTTTGCATTCTGAACTCGGAGAATAACTGACTTGGAGACTCAAATGTACAATGGAAATGATAACAGTACGCACCTGACACAGTTGTTGGACTGATTATTAGCTGAAATCGTGTACAAAATGTGCAATGGTCCGTCCTCCTACTGGACACAAAGCCGGTCTACATTTCTCAGCCTTCCTTGCACGTAGGTGAGTCATGTTCCTGGCTAATGGAATATGAATGAAAATGATGTGAACTAAGTCCATAAATGCCTCCTGCCTGCGAGTTATTAGTATGGTTTGGCTTCAAGGGATGGGATACTACAAGATAGAAGCAGCCTGTATCTCTGTTTGGTTGTGTGGAGCATAACCATACTTTCTACCTTACCACTGCTGACTGGGCTTTTAGTGAGCAAAATGTAAGCTTTTGTTGTTTAAGTCACTGAAATGTGAGAGTTTATCTGTACATCAGTAAGCATGACCCTAACTGCTGCGTACATGAATGTAACAATACATTTGACATATCATAAGCATCGATAGATGTTAGATAATACTAACGTTATTAATAACTGGGGAAAGAAATGGGAACTGAACAAATTGACATATATTATGATGTGTTTCTCACCAAGTCATGAAATTTGATGGACAAATCAGCATGAACTTATGTCAGATATGCAAGTGTAGTCTTGTGAGCTCCATGAAGTATCTCAAAAACTAGCAGCCTTGGTTCTTCCCAGAGCATGGCCTGTGCCCACTTGTAAGTAGAGTCTGTGATGGTCTCCTTCTCCAGTAAGGCCAGTGCTGAAATCCAAGTACAAAATTTGGTTTCGGGGATTCTGGGAAGGCCCTTTAAGTTCTAAAATGTCTTTCTTATCAATACTAGAAATTCCTGATTCTGTGGGGAGCTACATTTGAATAACGTGAAGTGAAGGAAGGCAAAATTCTTAGCCCAGTAGGAGTTCAAACTGGTAAAATTATCATGGAGACAGACCCCAAATCCCACAGGGAGGACTTAAAGGCTAGATATATTTTTTGTCCTCTGCTATAATCCTATGCCTTGTCTAATATTGAAGATTCTTGCAACGTTAAACTTTAGAAAAATTGTAAATATTCACATACTTCCTTTCTACAAATATTTGTTGCACACCAACTAGGGTAGGCTGGATAGGTAAGCTCAAAGATGCTGGTGTAGTTTGGGTGTTGTCCCCTCTAAGTCTCATCGATCCCTAATGTTGGAGGTGGGGCCTATTGGTAAGTATTTGGGCCATGGGAGGGGATCCCTTGTGAATGGCTTGGCGCCGTCCTCATGGCAACAAGTAAGTTCTCACTGTCACTTGAGAGCTGGTTATTTAGAAGAGCCTGACACCTCCCTTCTCTCTCTTGCTTGCACTCTCACCATGTGACACACCTGGTCCTCCTTCACCATCTGCCATAATTAGAAACTGCCTGAGGCCTCATCAGAAGCAAATGCCAGTGACATGCAGGATCAGGAATCAACTAAACTTATTTGCTTCGTAAATTACCCGTCACCCAGTATTCCTTTATAGAAATACAAAACAAACTGATACAGATGCCCATATGGTAATTCCCGGAACTTGTGATTTTGTTAACTTTTCATCATAAAAGGGACTATGCAGATGTGATTAAGTCAAAGATTTGAGATGAGGAGATTATCCTGAGTTGTTTAGATGGATTGAATATAATCACAAAGGTTCTTTTAAGAGGGAAGCAGGAGGATCGGAGTTAGCTGTGACACAGAAAGAAAAGGTTGGAATAACATGAGGAAGGGGCTATGAATCAAGGAATGCAGGTGGCCTCTAGAGACTGAAAAAGGCAGGGAAATACATTGTCCCCTCAGAACCTCCAAAAGAAACTAGCCCTGACAACAACTTGATTTTAGTCCAGTGAGAACTGTTTTGGATTTCTGACTTACAAAACCATAAGATAATAAGATTTTTATAAAGTAAATACATGGATCTATTTTGAGTGTGGCCACAATGTAGGTCAGGATTCTTCTGGTTATAACAGAAAACCTAGTAAAAAGTGGCTCCAGGTATGCCTATGTCAAGGAGTTAAACAATATTATCAAATCTCTTTCTTCCTCTGTTATTCCTGCTCCATCAATTCTGTTTGCTCTGATTCTTTTATTTTTATTTTTTGTTTAGACATAGAATCTCACTATTTTGCCCAGGTTGTATAAAAGACAGAGACAAAGATGAGGGTTGGAATAGCTTCAGTGTGTTTGATTCCCAGGATCTGCAATACCTGGTTGGTCTTGACCTCATGGCCTCAAGGGATCCTCTCACTTCAGTCCCCCAAGTTGCTGGGATTACATGTGTAGGTTCAGCTTAACTAATGGCAAAAATGACCTTTTTCTTCCAGAATTTACAGGACAACCGTGAGAAGAATGGGACAGAGGAAATCATGCAGAATGATTGACTAATACATATATCAATGCCTGGGGCCAAGCGCCAGGTCAAGGTGATTGTCTGCCCCCATGAGACCCACATGAAGTACATGGATGGGTAATTATTCAGATAAAATAGAGGCTCTCTTTCCAGAAGAATGACAGAAAGCAAGTAGGGTAGATCAGCTCCTGATATGACCATCAAAGTGAGAGAAAGTGTTGCATACTGATTAACAAAAGTTTAAGGGTTGACTAAAGAAGCCCACCAAGCCAGCCAGGCACGGTGGCTCACACCTGAAATCTCAGGACTTTGGGAGGCAAAGATGAGAGGATTGCCTGAGCCTAGAGTTTCAAGACCAGCCTGGGTAACTTAGTGAGACCTTGTCTCTACAACAAATGAAAAAATTAGCCGGGTAAGGGGGTGCAAGCCTGTGGTTCCAGCTACTTGGAAGGCTGAGGTGGAAAAGATCGCCTGAGCAGGAGGTCGAGGCTGCAGCGGCCATGAGCCTGACACTGCACTCAAGCCTGGGTGACAGAGTGAGACTCCAACTCAAAAAAAAGAAAAAAAGAAAAAAAGAAGCCCATTATGGTCATTTCTTCATCTTTCCTTCTTCCCTTTCTTTTCCTTTTTTTTTTTTTTTTAAGAGAAGCTATATCCTAGTTTCTATCTCCACATCTTTAAAAAAAGCCATATCTTGTTTATCCATTTTACCACTCATCCTATTACATTTTGGACTAAGAACTTCCAAGAATCAACTCCTGTGCAAAGCTCTTAGGACCCTTTTTGTAAAGAGTAACATTGTAACTATTTAATTTTCTTATGGAAAATGTTAGACTTTCCCAAAGAAGGAGAGCTCTTGAGTTCTGGCAGCATATCATATCTAGAATTAGCTCTCTGCCCCTTTTGCCCTGATCCCGATCTTTCCTGCACATTAATATAGCTTATTGGGTTCCTGTGGAGTTGACCACAAGAGCCATCGAGTGAATTTTCTTCCACTATGGTGCTGGATTAGGATAATGCCAGTGAGAACCTGCTGATTATCTAAAAATGACTCAAGGAGCGTGCGTCCGACTCCATTAATCTTTCCAAATTTGTGCCAGCCTGCTACATTCGGATTTGTGGCTTTTCTCCTTGCCATGGTATTTAAATGCTCTCTGTTTAAGATCCCCCCCCCCTCCAGTGTGTGTGTGTGCTGGTGTGGACGTGTGTGTGGTGGAGGTGTGTGGAGAATCTTCTGGCTAGGTTCTCCCCAACTTTTGGAAAGCAGACATGTTGAAATGGAAACAGGTGTGAATACAAAGCAGGTGCACTTGTGGCACTTGTCCAGTGCTCCCCACGAGTGGTTCACACACTAGATCCATGGTGTGGGAAAGCCAATGAATGCCATGCAGCAAAACAAGCTCCTTAGCGCTAGAAATGTCTTGGGAACAAGGTACTAAACAAAGGGACACATGTTTCTTCCTGCAGAACTTCTCAGAGCCTTTATTCTTGCTCATCTGTGCTGGGCATCTCTCAGAGGATCAAACACATACGTTTCCCAAACTTAATTGATGGCAGACAAACTCTGCATGGCAACTTCATTAACGCTGATTTGACAGACTAGGCTCTCTGCTGGGCACAGAGTATGGCATTTTGAAAGGCGCAGACATAGCCCTACATATCCCAGGACTGGCATTTCAGGAACTCCCCCTCTGGGAAGTGTAGCCATAGCCCACTGTATTTTCCTTGGAATGATAGGTTTCTGTGGAGTTTGTGCCCTAATCTTTTTGTTTTCAAGAACCGATTTGTGGGCTAAAATGAAGCATTTTGAAAGAAAGGATAGGAGATATTGTTTAGTACCACAGAAGACAAACATTAGAAAGAAGATCTTTCTGTTCTATGGCTTTTTATATTCTTGTGTGATATTATAAATGTATACTTGTGATGGTTAGGGGTCCAAATAGTTGTACTTGGCTCTTTAAGTAGGTTTTAAGCTCCTCAAAAGTTGAGATCATGGACAATTTTTTTTCTTCTTTGTTATCAACTCAACTCTATTACATAATTCTTGGATTTTATGGGTGGACAAGGAAAGGAAAAGAGTGGGGTTGGCTTTAGATACTGCAGATCCTGGGAATCAAACAGCCTGAAGTTGCTCTGCATTCATCTCTGTCTCTGTCTCTTATACACACTTTTGTGTTTGTATGCTCACCACACACACACACACACACACACACACACACACACACACACACACTTCTGCTTCCCTTTGAGTGTTACTCCATTTGCTTCCCCTGCAGTCATTCTCCTCTGCTTGGTGACAGCTATAGGGTCACAGTTCTATATCTACCTGATCATAGTATAAAGAGAAATTTTATCATAGTCTCCAGTGGGACAATCTCAGAGCAGAAATCTGATCAAGCTTTGTCCTGTGCCAAATCTCTGAGTGCAGGATGGATCCACTGGGATGACCCACTGTCTGAGTTCATTGCTCCAACTATTGCAGTGGGTGGTCAACACATCATCTCCTTTCATCCATAACTCTAGGGAGCACTGAGAAGATGGAGGCACTTGGTAGAGAGTTGCTGCTGGATCAATGAAACAATGAGATGTAGAAAATGAATACTGCCGGGCTATGGTGTTATTGGTAATTCAATATGTTTCTAGTCATCATATTATAGTCTTGAAACATAGTAGGTATTCAGGAAAAGTTTGCATCATAAGAGGAAAGTCCTCTGTTTTGGATTAACCTTATGTGAAATTTTGTTGTATTTGTCTTATTTTCTTTGGAAGCCTCTGATGTTTATTAAAGTTTATATTTTCAGAATTTTTGTTGAATTTTGGGGGGCTTCCGGCAAGTTGCTGTTCCCCAAAAGATCCCCCTTTCCATCCCCTATTGCTGAAAGTGCATTCTCTTCCTCATTAGCCTCCTGGCTTTCTGGATTTTTGGTTCTTCACTTCTTGTCCTTATAAAGATAGCCAACCTTCACTTCATCACTCCTTTTAATGAGGTTCCACACAGAGATGCAAGTCTGTGTGGACTCTCTAATTGCTGCCCAAGAAACTTCCTGTCATTTTATAGGCTGATGCAACACGCAGGTAGGGAGGGCCGAGTGGTGGCTGAATAGTGACCTTGGGTTGAAAAATGAGAGCTGAGGGTCTATGGATTCCTCCTCTCTCTCCCTGTCTCCTGATATATAACTCTTTATGATCTCAATCCTAATGTGTGTCTTATTAGGAAAGATGGAACTGAACACCTGTGTGTAGGTAGGGAGCTGTCTAAACATATGGCCCATGTCTCCAGCACAGGAGTTCTTTGCTTCTTTTCTAAACAGCAGAGAGCATTGTGCAAGGTTGGAACAGAGAGCAAACATATATTAGGTTAATCCTCATGGTAGGTTAACACGTTTTTGCACATTCATTATATGCCAGACATTGTATTAGGTCTTTTATAGTTAATAGCACATTCAATCTTCAAATCAACCATTTGAGCGATATTGTTCCTATTTTACAGTTGAGGAAACTGAGGTTTGCAAATGGTGAAATTGTACATTCTGTGCCACTCTGTCCCCAGACATTGGAAACATATGTCTTCAACAAGTTCCCTGGGAATTTATCATGCTCTCTCAAGTTTGTGCAAGGTAGTTGTTGAGTTCTGCTCTCAGCGTTTTGAAATCCATTTAGTGCTATTCATCTGGAGGCAGCTGTGGCTTGGAGAAAATGGGGCTGGATTTAAATAAAAGTCAATGTGTGCAGTATGACTCATGTCCTTCCACAAGACTCAGTTTCTTCATCTGCAAAGTGAGCATCAGGCACCTGGTTATCTCTTAGATGCAATAACAGGGGTGAAATGCAGTGTGTGAACTGAACAGCTCCATGCAGTAGTGAGTAGAGGAAGATTTTATATGGAATTTGTAGATCCTCAGTGTACTCTGGGAGCCCATGTATAGGGGTGAATCTCATGATCCACATATTTGCTTGTCATTCAGCTCACTAGCATGCAAGAAATCTCAAGGGCAGGCAGCGGTGACTGCATGTAGTCACTGAGTGGTTAATGGAATCTCAGTGGCCGTGTCACCACCCGGAAGACTTTCTTTATGCTTCCAGCCACCTCCACCATGGGTAGCTGTGGTTTGCCCACTCTCCTGCTTACCTGTTTTGGATGTCCTTCTGTCTCTTTACATGCTGCTCGGCCATCTCCCTTACCATCCTTTTGCAGAAGTTGAGATTACTGAAGGGTAGAGCTGGAAGAGGCTCTTGAAATAAATCCAGAGATAAAAGTTCCTAATTTCTCCAGCACTTCTCAACTCCTGGTACATAACCCAATGGGGGAACTTGCAATTCGTTTCAGTAATAAAAGACAAATACTCAATTTTTCATTTAGTTATGATGCGGTTGCATGAATACATATTAGAAAAGGTCTTTAAATTTTTATTTATAATAAGGATATAAAGTGTCTTTTAAATATGTTTGTTAAAACTACTAATAATACAGCAGTTACATGCAAATATTGTGAAAAGACAATATACCATTGTGATGTTCAATTTTTAAAAAAATTTTCTTTTTCTTTGTTTTTCACAGAAGTAATTGGGGTTCAGAGAGGGAAGTGATTTATTCAGAGACACACAGCCCATCTGTGGTGCTTGGGCTATCACTGGGCCCTGGGGTTCTTCTTCCAGTGCTGTGCTCATCCAGTTAGGTAATGTTAACTCTGGACCTTAAGTCAAACATGATTAGAAAAGTAAACCAAACCACTACCAAATGCTCTCTAAGGTCAGCTAAAACAACATTTTGGAGTAAAATCTCTTTTCTTGTTTGATTATGTTTTTGTTTGTTGGTGCTCTTTTGTGAGAAAAAAGCCAAATCCTACAACCCCAGCTGAAATTCCGTAGCAGTGGTAAGAGGGGTAGAGAGGCAAGCAATGCATTTGCCCATCAAGGCTGCTCTCTCAGCTGGACTTAGGCTGGTGGCCAAGGCCAACACTCACTGTCTCTCAGAGCCTCAGGCTGCTGCGTGTCAGGAGCCTCTGGGAGGTTGGGGTACATGTGTGGGCAGCTGACTCTGTCCCTGTGCCCTTTCTGAGTATACATAGTTTATGAATTAGAGTTCCACAAAGGATTCTAACACACCCGAAACACACTGCAGGTGTATAGTCAGACCTATCTTTCTACAAAGTCTATGCTCTTTCCATTATACCAGCAATTTTCCAGCTTATGTTATGGAACACCTTCCCCCCCCCATTTTTTTTTTTTTATTAAGGATACCTTTGTGAAGTACAATTTTCTCAACATGAAAGCCCTTTGTTTCTCAGAGTTTATTGTGAATATTAAATGGAACAACATATAGGAAAGCATCCAGCATTGTTTTTATTGTGTTTCTATTGTTATCATCACCATCATATCACCTCCCTCCCAAGGTCATTTCATTTTAAGAAGGTGCAAAACTTGAAGACAGAATATCAGACTTGATAAGGAACTTCCAAGCATCTATGAACAGGTGGTGTGTGTATGTTAGGGGAGAGGTGGGGAGGGCTCTTTTCCTGATATGGGTAAATTATGTCACATTTTTGTAAGTGTATGGTTTATTTTTCTTAGGGACTGCAGTCATCTGTTATTCTGCACCTAGTCACCAAATTCAGAAATCTACTTCTAAATGAAAAACTTAAAATCTCTAGCACAGGGTCAGTGGCCTGGGGGTGTATGTATTAACACAGGGTATAGACGCAGCTTCTATGGTGGTCATTCTAGTAACCAATCCCCCAGAATGTCCTTTCTTTCCATGTCCTGTGTTCTACAGAAGGGAAAATAAATGTACTCATTCTACTTATGGATCTAGGAGATTTTTCATAAGGCCCATTTTCTTTTTCCAAATGTGTTCTTGCAGGAGGGTACCCTGAGCCTGCAGTGCTGAGGAAACGCTCTCATGGTAATGAATTATCTGCAGTGCCTCCCCCACCCCCTCCCTGCTCTGTCTTCCCATCCTTCAGTAGAAACACTCCATTCTGGCCCAATTAGAAACACACAATGACTCATGTTCATGAAGTGTGTTTTGAACTTTAAGTTGCCTCTTCATATTTTTAAATCATTGCATTTAAGTCTAATTCAATAAGATTCTGTATTTCCTTTCAATTTAATCTGTGAGTTGCTTTCGCCTACCTGTTGCTAGGACAACCAGCGTCTGCTCTGGCTTTTGCTTGTTGTCCAGGCGGAGGCTGTGTTAATTAACTCCCTGAAATTGCAGGCCAGGTAATCAATACCAAATGTATGGACTTGGCTGGAATGTTTTAATTAAATTTACAGTAATTTTATTTGCAGCTTCTTCTGCAATCTGCATAGTGGGTAATTGATTTTTATTTCAGATACAATGGTCTGCTTGCTAGCCGGGTCATCCCTTCTCCTGAGTGCCTTTCTCCATCAACTGAACCAATGTTAAATGAGGAATAACCAGGGCGAATCGTTAGTTAAAATAATAATGAAAAAGAAACAAACTTTAAAATATCAGGAGGGTTGAGCTTCTGACAATTGAGCCACCCCCAGCTGAACGTGTTTTGCATGAAATAAACCCAGAACACAGGGATCAGTGGGATCCTATGGAAAAGATCCAATGATGATGAGTAGGAAATACAAAAACTGTGTGCTGCAGCCTCCTCTGCACTGCTTAAAATAAAAGATGACAACAACCGCCCTCTGCCACCACTATTCTTGGTAAAGACGTGTCCTTACAGAATTGGGCTGTGCTCCACTCAGGAGAAACTCTCCTCCCTTCCTTAATCATAGTACTTATATGTTTAGGCTCCTAAGACATGTAAACCTGGGGTCTTCATCCCAGCAATGCCACTAACTCAATTTTATCAACATCTCTTTATATCTAAAGGAGAAATAATGGATCATACCCATCTCACAGGGTTGTTATGGGATTAAATACAATCACACACATGATGGGGTATATTAACCCACAATACTAAGACATTAATTCTGGAGTCAGACAGTCTGTGTTTTTTTCCAGCTCTGTCACTTGCTCTTTGGATGACATTAGGCAAAGCACTTAATCTTTCAGGGCCTCAGACTTCTCACTTGTAAAATGAGCATAATGCCACCTGTTTTGTAGAGTTATGCTGAGGTTCCTCTGAAATAATGCAGCTAAAGCATTGGGCCTCAGTTCCTGGCACACACATTTCCTGGTGTTTTCTTGGGTTTGAGTTTGTGGGTAGTTCTTTAGTCCTGGATAGCTGTACAGTTTTAATCAAGCAGATTCCTTGAGATCTAAGAACCCAACCTGTTTCAATTGCTTGAGGTGAGGGAAACTTCTTTCAAGGCTCTTTGAAAATAGCAGGTAGAACTAGAATCTGTCCCAATGACTATGCCAAAATGCTAGACTCAGTCTCTCCCCTATTATGGGGACCTTTAGAAGCACCCCTCAAGAAAGTCTTTCTCTTCTTTAAGAGTAGGAACCTGAGCTGAATGCCCTGCCATTTTCCTTGTTTATCTGGTCTTCCCACTTTCCACAGTGAGAATTAAATTGAGTGGTTTTCCTCCCATCAGTGATGGGAAGCTTGCATTGGACAAATTCCCTTTCAAACATGTCAGAATCAGTTGAGTTTCCTTATGTACTTCTATTTGAGTATGACTTTGTTCTCATTCTCTATGAAAGGGGTTGGGGGAGAACAGAGGCAGGGGGAGGGGCAGGGGCACAGGCTAGCTCTTACGGTTCCACCAAAGAAAACAGCCCGACATGACTAAAGCACAAACAAAACAAAGCAACATAGCCCTGGTCAGGTGCCCTGATCCAATAGTGGCACTAAGACTTTTATGCCATCCATAAAAGGTTAAAGCCAACTTTTATTTGCAGATAAATTTTATTATCTGAAATACCTAGTAAGAACTCATTGGATATCACTGGATGAAGGAAGAAAGGAACAGTTTAGGAAGGCAAGCATGATTCTATAGGGCTTCTTCAAGATGACAGAAAAGCAGTCAACCACTGGCTCTCCTAGAATGCCTTTCAAGAGTCATTTTCTGACAATATGATGTATTTAACTAAAGGTATTCTTGGTCACAGGAGCTTGAAATGACCATTAGGGAATGAGTGAGATTTTCTTATAGTGAACACCTGTCTGGAAATCATTTCTTTCTACCCACATTTTATGTTCCAAATAAGCAGACTTAGTGAGAATGTATTAATTTTCCTTCAAAGAAAACAGTAGAATATTGTATTGGAAGAGCTTCAGCAAATAGAAAAAAAAGTGTTCCCTGATGAAAATATAGGCGTTATGCTGGAATTTGAGGATATTTCTCTTGACAATAAAATTAATATTTTTTTTATTGCTTAAGCTGATTTTCTGATGGGAGACACTGTGTCTATGGAGATATTTTTGCTAATTTATTTGGTTCCAGTTAAGGAGTCGACCCTAGTTCATTGTAACTAGGGAAAGACTGACCCTTGACAACAGCTTTATTCTCTAGTTAGGTTTTCGTGATAAACACCTTTTTCTCATTCACTCTTCTTTCACATTCATCATGGAATTAGAACCAGACAAGCAAATTAAGCAGAAACTGAAATCTATGAAAGAACAGTTATGATTGAGTGATGTGGGACCCTGTTGCCTGACTTTTTCTGTAGAGATGATGGAGTACTATGGGTGAAAAAGCAGCCAAGCCCAGCTGAGGAACTCTGCCTTTTCCAGGTATCCCCTAGAAGACTTCCAGGGCTGGAGTACTTTGTTTCCCCTTCCCCTACCTCAAAAGGCCTGGCTCAGTGCTTTGTGAATTTCTGGAATCTTGGAGAGCTCACAATTGGCTTTAAAACAACATTAACAAAGGTGAAAGCAAAACAAAACAAAGTCATGTGAATTTTTGGTCCTTTGTCTTGCCATTGTTTGTGAGCAGATTTTCTTTTTATCCTCATATATTATTTCACATAATAATTATAAGGCTTATCTTCTTCCTCTAACATTTCTTTTCCCTTTCCCAACTGCCAAAACACTAAAGCTTTGTGCATTTGCTAAGTTTTCTCTCCATCCTTAAGACCCAGGTTTGAGAGTTGAGAGTTTAGAGTTTGAGAGTTGACACAGCTACGATCCCTCCAATGCAATGCTAATCTGGGAGAGTTTGGTATGGGTTCAGTGTTCAATGTCTCCACAAATCAGAGTAGAATAGATGCAGAGATAATGAAATGGTAACGCAAACACATATGCCATGTCTACTGTTTATAAGGCACTATTCGAAGTACTTATGTATAAAAGCTCATTTAATTCTCATAGCAACACTTTGAGGAAAGTCCAATTATTATTCTATTCTTTTATAAGAAGAAATTGAGAAAAAACAAATGTATGAAACTTGTCCCAAATCACATGTTTATTAAGAGGAAGAGCCCAGATTTAAACACAGGCAGTCTGGCTTCAGAGTCTAGGCCTATTGTATTCTCATTGTTTCTACCAAGCACTTGAAAATATTCTTTTCCCAATGAGATTTTTCTTTCTAACTCTATTTGTGTTATTCATTCATTCATTTACTTGTTCATTCCATTATTTACACAGTCATTTTTTACTTGGCATTCTGTGTACTCAGACTCTGTGCTGGATCCTGGGGCTGCAACAATAAACAGGATGGCCACAGGCCCTGCCCTCAAGGAGTGCAGAGTCTAGCAGGGGAGCCAGACAAACAAGAAACTGTAACACTAACTGGTTGTTTATAATTTCTACTTCCATTTAATGATATTGTTTTTACTACTTACACTTTTCAAATTAAAGGATATGAATCGATTCATGGAGAATGTATGAAAAGGGGGCAAGAACTGGGCAGGGTGGAAAAGAAAAACAGCAGTTCAGAATTACTTGTTTCTTGAAAGTGGACTTGACTTTACAGCATGAGGGTCCAATCTGATGTGGAGTAAAATGTGTGGGTTGATCCTCTAGTCTGGAAACAAGAATGAGGCTAAAGACAGCCTGTCCCCTCAGCCTACCCCTAATCTTCAGCCTAAGAGGGTGAGTCTTCCAAAAGTGAAACAGCAGGTCCCTCTGTGCCTGTTGTTTGCGGGTAGTGTCTTTCCAGCTCAGGGAGCAGGTGGAAGAGGCAACCTCTGAACCCAGAAGAAGTCCTAGCAAGTCCATTGTATCAGGGATCCATTTTCTTTCTTTGTCTTTCTTTGTCTCAGAAGAATGAGTGTCTTAGGGATGGGTGTTACCTTGCCAGTTATGGTGTTTTGATAAAGAAAAGACCTTGGCTTTATGATCCAGGGGCCCTGCAAGCAATGGAAGGTGCAGTCCTTGTCAGAACCTCTTTTGGGCATAATATCAGTAGTAGTTGACTGGGAAATTGCTTTCTTGCCCATTCAGATTTGGGTTCCTGTGAAAGATGAAAAGGAGTGAATCTGAATTACCCAGGCTCGGGGATAGAGGGTTCCTCCAAGGAAGTTCCCTGGCCACTGACTTCCAAATCCGTTTAATCAAAGCACTTGAGAGCTTTTGTTTTATACATGCTCTGTATTAGTCGGGGTTCCCCAGATAAACAGTGCCAGCAGAATATATAAACAGTTATAAAAGGAGATTTATTGTGGCAATTGGCACATGTGATTATGGAGGCCAAGAAGCTGGAGATACAAGGAAGCTGGTGGTATAAATCAGTCAAAGTCCAAAAACCTGAGAACTTAGAGCTCCAGTGTCCAAGGGCAAGTGAAGATGAATGTCCATGCTCAAGGTGAGAGGGAGAGAGTGTGAGAGAGAGAGAAAGAAGAAAGAGGGGGGGGGAAGAAGAGGAGGAGGAAGGAGAGAGGGAGAGTGACAGAGAGAGAAGGAGGAGGAGGAGGAAGGGAGGGAGGGAGAGAGAGTGAGACAGAGAGAGAAGGAGAGAGAGAGAAGAAGAAGGAGGAGGAAGAGAAGGGAAGGAGGGAGGGAGGGAGACACGGAAGGAAAGAGGGAGAAAGAGAGAGAGAGAGAGAGAGATGGATTAGATGGTGCCCTCCAGAGATGAGGGTGAATCGTCTTTGTTACTGAATCTACTTGATTCAAATGCTAATTTCTTCCAGAGACATCCTACAGACACACTTGGAAACAGTGTTTTACCAGCTCTGTAAGCATCCCTTAACCCAGTCAAGTTGACATATTAAATTTCCTATATACTTATATAGATAGATAGATATAAAAATTTTGATTTCACGGGCTTAGGATGTGCAGGAATCTGCAATATGAGGACTTAAAACCTGAATCTAGATTAGTGCTTCTTCCCTGGGAGAACTTGTTAAAATGTAGGCTCTGCTTCAGCAGACCTGAGGTGGGGCCCTAGAGTCAACATCTGTAAGTGTCTGAGTAACATTCTTGGTCCAGGGATCACCTTGCTGGTTGCAAGGAATGAAAGCAACCTTTTAACCAATGGGATTACTTTTCAGTCTATATTTGAATTCTTCTAAAAATGTAGAGCTCTTAGCCACATAAGGCAGTTCTTATCAGTTGAGAGAAGTTTCAGTTATTAGCAAGACCTTTATTTTATTGAGTCAAAAATCTCTATGTTGTTAACTTTTGAAAGCCCTGTAGTAAAATGGTTAAGAGTGAGCTCTGGAGACAGATGACCTGGTTTGTATCTTGGTCATGACTTTTGTTAGCTTTGTGACTTTAGGCAACTGCATGGCCTTCCTGTGTCTTTAAATTAGGGTAATAATGTACCTACCTTGTAGAATTACTGTGAATTCTTAATAACATTAATCCATGTTCTAATCTGGTAAGATCAGAACAATATTTGGCACTGAGTAAGCACTTATAAGCATTTTGTTATTGATGTATCTTTACTTCAAGTAGAATCATTTTGACATCAGTTCTGTTTCATTTCCTGGTCTGAGGCATTAATAGACCAGACAGCAACTCATAAAACACCTCCAGGGCAGAAGTTAGAATTTACTCTTTCAAGCACTATCAACCTTTGCAACTTTCACACCCCTGGTGGTGTGTGTTGACATATATCTGTGCAATCTGATCTGTGTAATATGACTTTTTACAAACAAATTAATAAAACATTCAGAGTATGTAAGAGGGCCCTTCTTCTAGAAACACAATAATTTGAACATAAGCAGTTATAGTTTCATATTAAGCATGGGGATTTAAATCCCCAATCCCAGACAATGGGAGAAGAGACAATTGTTTTCCTTCTATTCTTAAACAACAGCAACAACAACAAGCAAACAACTAAGTATTTTGGACATACAAAAATACAGCAAGAGTACTATAACAAAGTCCCATGTGCCTACTACCTCCCAGCTTAAGCAATACAATATTAGTGGTACTTAAAAGCTCCTAATATTGCCCTCTGCAATTGTGTTCCCTCTTTTTCAGAGGCAATCTTATTCAGAATTAAATGTTGATCATTTTTACATATTTTGGTTATTCTTTAACTGTAAATGTGTATATTCCTAAATCATATAAGGTATTATTTGGTACATTTAAAATTTTTATACCATATATCTTTCTGAAATTTGTTTTTCTCTCCCCTCTACATTATAGTTGTAAAATTCATTCAAGTAGCTATCTGTAGTTCTATTATTCATGTTCACTCCTATAGAGCATTGTATTGTATAGATATAGCCCAATTTATTTCTCATTCTCCTGCTTGACAATTCTTAAGTCTTTTGGAGTTGAGAATAGTTGTTTCCTCATCTCCCTTTCTTTCTCAATCTATTATTTATAGCATGAATTGGGTAGTTGGAGTCTTCTACACTTGGTTCTGGAATCAAAGACATTTTGTCTTCTGTCTCATGTAATTGAAAAGTGACTGCCTTCAATATTTTTTGTTGACTTTTTCTTTGGTTTTGCCTCTACTATACATTTAAAACATGTGTCCAAAATTTAGTTTACTTTTTTGTTCCAGGTCATGTAAGCTTCCTCCTGCCCCCACCAAGCAGCTACTTCTGTTCATGAATGGAATCAGAAGAGTAATGAATACAAGAAAGTGGTATATTAGAATTTATTATGCCAATATCTTGCCTCTCAGATTGTATTATGTATGCCTACCACCTAGGGATCTTGTCAACATGTAGATTCTGATTCCATAGATTCAAGGCATGAGCTGACATTCTACATTTCTAGCAAGCTCCCACGTGATGCAGATGCTGCTAATCCTGGACCACACTTTTGAGCAGCAGTAGTGTATAGTCAGAGCACATATTTAACTCAGATTTGAGTTTGAATCTTGACTCCATTGCTTTCATTATTATCAGAGGACGTTGGGAAAATTAGCTTCAAGTGCAGTGGTTCTGATTCTTGACTGCACTTTATAGTCACCTGGGATGCATTTAAAAATATGATACTCAGGTTTACACTCAGGTCAATTAAATCTGAATATCTAGAAGTGGGATCAAAGCATTAGTAGTTTTAGAAGTTTTCTAGGTGATTTTAATGTGCAACTAAAACTTTTGAGAACATTTGTTCCAGGGCAGTTGTTTTTAAACTTTAATATCCATCAGTAGTGTCTGAATGACTTGTTAAAACACAAACTGCTGGGTTGCAACCCCATAGTTTGTGATTCAGTAGGTCTGGAATTGGGCCTGATAATTTGCATTTCTAACAAGTTCTCAGATGATGCTAATGTTGCTGGTCCTGGGTTCCTACTTTGAGAACTATTGCTCAAAGGACTTGAGTTCTCATCATTAAAATGGATATAGTATACCTAGTCCTGCATTGCACCCCACATCTGTAAAATAAAATTTAAAAATTAAAAAAAACTAAAAAATAAAATAGATGTAAGTATTACCCATCTTTCATGACCCATTAAAGGGTCAGTGAAATGAAACACTTAGCATGATGTTCAGCACATGATAGACGCATAAAAAAACCATCAACAAATGATGGTTTCTTTCTATTTCTATTGTGAATACTAGTGATATGTTTATGCTGAAGTTAACTGTTTAGCTAATCTTAAATGATGCACCCATAATATTACCAGGTTATTTTCACTTAATATTTTGTTTCTAAATTTCCAATTAAAGTATCACTTTCAAATGTAGTTAAGGTACTATCAACTCTCAGAAGGTTTTAACTCATCATCTGGTTATAGTGATGTTCTACTTAGGGACTAGCCTTGTTTGAGTTTTCTAGACCACCTGTAGGCATACCCAGGGGTTATACTATGACTGCTTGAACACAACCCACCTTGTCATGTCTGGTAAACCCATCACTCTCCTTATCTGATTCTTTTTTTTTTCCGAAAAGAGCCCTGCAGGCCATGCCTTCCTTGTTGTAGAACTGTATCCCCTGAGACTTCAGTGTATGTAAGATCTGGTTGTCTTCAGATGGGCTGGTAGATGCGAATGGGAGGGATGGGAGAACCCCTTCTGCAGCTTGATGCTCTGTCATGAATAGTTTTCCTTCACCACAGTAACTTCATTGTGGTTGTTCTACTCTTGAATACTGTATTTCCACACAGCTCCTTTCCAGGAAGTATGGTTCCCAGGTGATATTCTCTGGCCTGAAGGCTGCTACCTCATTATCATCTTTGTTAACCTGAGAATACTGCCCTTTGGGGTCTGCAAAGGAACACATCATTCTCACTAAATTCACTGTGTCAAAAATGACTACTTGCTGGGCTTTGGAGCTTCATTGGTAAACTGCAGCTATTGATCTTGCTTCCAGCATTGTGAATAATGCAGACAATACGGTTTCTGGGTGCCTTCTCTGAAAACTGCCCAGATTTTGGACTTGAGCTTGATGCATACTGCATTATAAACATGCCAAGGTTGTGCTGACAGCACTGAAAGCACTTTGGGATAAACATTTGTGTATGCTAAAAGTGTCTCTAAAGAACTGGAAGTCTTTTATAAAAAGATTTATCGGTGCATTTCTGGGGATGTTTCATGACCCAAAAGCAATGGTTCCTGAGTGACTCCTTCATCAGTTTCTGGTCATTTTATTCCTAAGCGCCAAAAAGGAAAACTGAAATTAAAATATTAATTTTTATTAAAAATTGACAGATGTAACTTCTGAGGGATAGAAGAGTTTAATGGACAAGATGTTTGCTATAGATAAAAGGTTGTGGACTGAATGTGACTATTTTTCTACCTCTTTAGTTTTCTTCGCAAACTTGTGTTGGAGGATCAGATCTGTTGCCTAAGAAAAGATGATAATTATCACGAAGCAATTACTGGGTTAATTAGGTCTGTCAATAATTCAGAGGGCAATTGGAGGAAAGTTGAGACAGGTTTAACGCCAAGGCTTGTTGCTGTTTTGTGAAACAGTCTGAAATGAATCTCTCTTATGTCGATAACTCTGACTTGAGTAATGTTCCTTCTTTAGAGTTGAGTTTAGGCAGCTGGACCTAGCAAAAGCCATGTGTTTATTAGAATCCACTGGCCACAGGACATTAAATTCTTCACCAATCTGAAATAGAACCTAAACTGGGGGGAGGAAATATCCATTAAGGAGAGATTAATGTTGCATGTCCATTTGAAAGCTCAGTCTGTATCTATGTGACAGTAACTAATATTGTGGGCATATTTTGTAAGTGGTCTTTTAATGGGGCTGATATAGTGCTGAATAGAATATATACATCATTATCAATTTTTTGATATGCATAAAGAAAATGCTTTTGTCAACTAATAGTAATAATAATAATAACCATGGTAATATTAATAGCTATTCTTAGGTATTGCATACCTCCTATGTGCCAAGTACTTTGTCTATGTGGTATCTAATCTTATAACAACTCATAAAGGTAGAAATTATTAACCTCATTTTATGGACAAGGAAACTGAGACACAAAAAGGTTAAATGAGTTGTCCAATGTTAACCTAGCTGGTAAGTAGCAGAGCTGGACATTTAACTCAAGACCATATGGCTCAAAACTTGTCAACTACTGAGAAGGAAAATAGTTCAAGAAAAAAAAATGGCCCCTATGATTATTTGAAATGCCAGAAGTGACAATACAGTTCTAACAGACACATGAGATTTTGGGCTCTAACTTTGTTCACTGAATAGAACTCACCGGTAGTATTTTAGATATAGGACAAAGTTTGAAAGGTAGGTTTTCTTACATTTTACACATGTAAAAATTGTTGTTTAGAAACAAAAAGATATCTTGTTTAAAATCATGTGGCTAAGCAAAAAGAACAATAATTTAGTTCTAGTTTGTCTTATATGAGGGACAAAGTAAATCTTTCTGGGTTTTTACCATGTATGGCCCATATTTGAATACTATAACTAGATTTGGCAAATATAGGAATATGTTGAATTGCTTACACTCATATTGGGTTATATTATCTATCTATCTATCTATCTATCTATCTATCTATCTATCTATCTATCATTTTAACATATAGAGAGGATCTCCAAACTCTGGAATTTATTTATAAAAAATTGTATATTTTCTGTTACATGTTTAAACTTCAGTTACCTTTAAAGTACTCTTTGTTTGATGCAATATGCCTATTGAGACACTTTTTAAAAACTGTTTAAACAGTTCTTGATCTTGTAAATTTTGATGTCTTTTAGTGCTTCTGCCATTTTTGATTTCGCCTCTTCCATGTTGGCAAAATGTGTCCCTTTGAGAACTTTTTAAATCGGGGGAACAAACAAAAAACGTTGCTCCCAAAAGAACAGGTGAATAGGGAGGGTGGGGCATAAGAATCATGCCATTTTTGGTCAAGAACTGCTGAACACTCAGTGTGGTGTGGACAGGTATACTTGTAAATCACCCATCATGAAATGGGCAAATGTGTTGAAAGAATCTCCAAAAGAAAAAAAAAAGAAAAAAAAAAATTCACGGAAGCCAAATGCTACCTCTTACAACAATGCTAGCTGGTGCACTGATGCCAATGGATTGCTAGAACACTTATCTAGCAGAGGAAGCCTGTACGACAAAGGGCCTGCTCTCCAAAAGATAATTCCTGTGTTTTTTGGGTCCCCTCAAAGCAAGGCTGTTATTCAGAGAGATGCAGACTACTAACCCTAATCTCAACTCTGAAGTTGGTGGCTCAGAGATTTTACCCAGGGAGAAAGTTAGAACTTGAACTTCAAAATCCTCTCAAATGGAAGTGACTCTAATTGAATTGGAGTTTGGAAGAGCTTCAAGCTTAAATGTGGTCTCAAAATTAATGTAGATTTGGGAGGTGAAAGTAGCAAGCTAAATACTAGTCCAGTTAGTTTACCAGAAAGAATCAAAGAAAGAAACAGCTAAGAAAAGCCCTCCTGGAGTCAGGACAAAGTTCAAATAGTGGTCTTAAAAACTACCCATGCTAGTGGACCCATATTTAATCATATTATTGTGTAGATTATGTCAAATTGTTGTACTGTCAAAAGCAGTAGAACAATCATCTGGCAGTTAGTGGAATCTAACTTCTGGGAAGATCATGGAGAAAGATAGTAAAAGAAAGCATTGCCAAAACCACTGTAATTCCAGGGTAACTGTAGACATTCCCAAAGCTGTACTCTCTGAGGAACAATATCAGAGGCCACACAATAAAGAGTGGTGATGGGAAACAGACTTCACTAAATAGTCCAGCCATTCACTAACAAAATGAACAAACAAACACCAAAAATAAGCCCTGGAGTGGGGCAACAGTACCAACAATTGCTACAATACATATCTAAAATGTCCCATTTGCCAAAAACATATATGAGACATGCAAAGAAATAGAAAAATATGATGCATAAACTATTAGTTACAAAGTAGACAATGGAAATTGTTTGAAAAGAAATCAGATGTCAAATTTAACAGAAAAGCTTAAAAATAGCCATCCTACCTACAGATAATTCCACCCAACAACAATAGAATATACAGTCTACTCATCACCACATGGGATGTACTCAAAGATTGATCATATCCTTGACCATAAATCAAGCGTAAAAAAATTCCATAAGGTTGAAATCTTGCCATGCACATTCTCATTTGATTGTCTTAAAGGGGTCAAATACTGAAGAGAGCCTTCAGGTTTTGTATAAACATGTTGAAATATAGCCAACAATTGCAATCATTATCCCATTTTCTACTTTCTTAGATTAGGCAAAACATATCCATTAATGAATGACAACTAAATAGTTCTAGTTCTGCTGGTTTGAGACTATTGTTGTGATGTAACCCTCCCTGGTGTTTCTACATGTCGTACAATATTTTATTCCAGCTTTTCTTTTCAAATCCAGTGATGTATTTTTACAGCAAATAGCTTTGTTAGTGCCTATCTAGGGCAAAAGGAAACTTTATTTCCTGAGTAGTGTCTTAAAAATAATAGGTCCTTCTGAAATAAATGTCAATCATGTTTGCTAGAAACACCGTTTTACAATTGGATATTTCCTAAGTTCGGAGTTTCTCACCTGTGATATAGACTTCTGTGTGCATAGCCCTCATATAGGCTCACTCTGCATTAACTTTCAGAAATTAGGGGAAAAGGAGAACTAATGCTCACATGTGTTCTCTTGGTACACAGGTAATAACCTAAATTCATTTGAGCTTGTTGTTACCTTACCAGCCTGAGTCTATCAAAGCCTGAAGTACTGGTCCAGATCTAGCAATGGCTTGCTGATTAAGAACTGCTTGGCTACTTGTCATCCATACTTGTAAACATTTCTTTTATTCTCAATCTCCAACACACACACACACACACACACACACACACACACACATACACACACACACACACACATTTATTGTAAGCTGCGTATTTCCTATAAGATGCTAGCATTCTTTAAAACCTAAATCGATTACCTATGTTTGTACATATATAGCAGCATTATTGTACTATTGCATACAAAACTATTATCACTTATTTAATTATATTTATTAAATAAGCCAGTTGTAAACTAGTATCCTTATTTTATGGTTGAGAACCCCTAAAAACAAAATTTTACAATTAATTTAATAATTTAAAATTTAAAACTACTTATTCATCAAATCATTGAGTTATGTATTTAATTTAACCATGGGTTACATGTTGAAACTGCTGATACAAAGATGAATAATTGCATGACTCTAGATCTAAACTGACTTACAAAATAGAGCAGATGATTGAAAATTTACAAAAGGAAATCGACTACTTTCCTATGCATTGCGCATGATCAATAAATCATAGTGCTATTGCTACTGACTGCAAAGATAACGATTATTACACTTTCTGGGATACAATACAGAGAAGAAAATGTACTTACCATGTTGGTGTGTTAACTGGAGCCTTGTAGAAATAGGGCAAATTAGTTTATGTGGAATAAATAACTATGACTTGAATGTTAAAGCCTAATAAAAACCACAATTTTCATGTGTAGTATTAAAATATATTAAATATTAAATAAAATATTTTTGTTTATTTCCATTACCAACTTTTATAGTTTAGATCATTTGAATAATTTTCCTTCTATCTATATCAAATAAAAAATTCTAGCCAAGCTCGGTGGCTCAGCCTGTAATCCCGCGCCTTTGGGAGGCTGAGGTGAGAGGATTGCCTGAGACTGCGGGTTCGAGACCCGCCTGGGCAAGCGAGACGTCGTCTCTACAATAAGTCAAAAAATTAGCCAGGTGTGGTAGCGCGCGCCTGTAGTTCCAGCTACTTGGAAGGCTGAGGCGGAAGGATCACCGGAGCCCAGCAGGTCGAGGCTGGGGTGGCCGGGAGCGGCCGCTGCACTCCAGTCTGGGTGACAGAGTGAGACTCCAACTCAAAAAAAAAAAAAAAAAATTCTCCCAATACTTATCTTTTTCACCTATTTCTTTGTAAGTTGTCATGTATTATGCACATTTTCAGAATCATAGAAGAATTTCCAAGATTAATTTCAGCTGTATTGCTTATATTAGTCATGCTATGATACATATGCTATCTTTTGCTTAATTTTTCTATAACAGTACCTCAGTGCTGACTAAAAAATAATTATTTTCTAGGTGCTTTCATTGTAAAATGCAAGAAAATGACGTTGTTGATAAATATTAAATACAGATGAAACTGACAAACACTTAAAACATCTTTACACTGACAAATGTTTACCTTTGAAGAGGGATGCTTGATCTATTTCCTTTATATAATAAGTATCAAAAAAGATGTTGTATACACAAAACATCATTTTTAATTTTTTTATGCAGTCATATTGACATCAGTTGGCAGGCATATCGGTTATAATTGTTTGAAGCCATGCCAAATAATGTGTATCTCAATCTGTTTTATCTGTGACTGTTGAACAGCTTCTCAATATGCTTTTCACAATAAACTGATAAGAGCCATTTTACATTAAATTATATAGTTAATAGATATTGAGGTTAATTAAAACAGCGATATTAATTTCAACATTATAAAGTGTCAATAAGAGGAAGAAATACAAACCTGGTCACAAATAGAATCCCATATATTTTTAATGTATTTACATTGAAGTTGTGTTTTGAGAAGACACATTAATATATTGAAAATAGCCTCAAAACTTTTCAAGGAGAAATTTGATCATATATATAACAATAGTAATTATTGCTATATCTACTATGTTTTGGACTATTGATAACAGTCATATTATTTTGTATTGTTTTTCCTCAAATCACTGAGTCTACAATAACTAACACATATAGCCAATCTCATCTTTGTCTAGGTAACAATAAGAGACAAATCTGTGATTTTAATGCCCAAATTTCTTACAGGCTTTCCACCTCTCCACCTGTACCACACTGCTTAGAATGTTCTCTCTTTCTAAATATTAATCCTACCCATCATTCATCTATGTGTCAAGATCATTTTTGGACTTAGTTGAAAAGAATTTCAGCCCTTCTTTGAATGAGAAAAGATAAATCCAAGATCTTGATGCCAGACTTCAAAATCTTAATGTTTTATTCACCTCACCTTTAATTATTTGTTGCCTTTGGAGAGGGTTAGTGTTGTATGCTGACTTATAGAAAGGATTATGTGTCAGTAGAATGCAGGGAACCTACAGTTATTAGTCACCAAGAATGGAGACACTTGATCTGGACACCTGCAGGAACTGAATGTTGCCACCCAAAACAATACCCATATTTCACCTGAGATGATACAGTGTCTCTGTGCTTCAGTATCTACTTCTTAAACTAAACTTTTAATTTCCATCAAGTTTTTATTTTGGGTGGGTAGGGTCAGCAGAAAGAGAAAAGGGGTCAGAGGACAGAAATTTTTAAATAACTTATTAATAAAGTTCTAAAGAATATGATAGGCATTTGGAATATATGAAGTGTCCCCTTAGTTCAATTATAACAATTCTAGGCTAAATTGTGCTGATTCATATTTGCTGAGTGGCAGGGATTCCATCATGACTTCTGTGAACTATTTCTTGCTTCTCTAGGGAAGGGAATGTCAGGGCTATTAACCTTGTGGTCAGTATGCCAGGAATTTATCATTCTGCAGTGAAATGTCAATGCTTCTCATAACGTGGGATGAAGGGGTGTGCTACTCTACAAAGAAGAGCTAATGCCCCCTCTATTCATTTTGAATCCAGCCTAATAAGGGTTCAATGGAGGAGCATGTGTTTCCCCAACACATGCAGGCTTTTTCAAGTCAAACTAATGCAGAAGTATAATTGATAGTTGTACAGTTATTTACTCACTGCTCAACTATATATCTCATACAATTCCTTTCTAAATACTAAGAAACATGAAATCAAGGCTTTAATTAATTTGTTTCTTATTTGCTGTGGTATTGGATAGCATGACGAGTGCTAAAATAATTCGGCAGACTTTGGCTTTTTGAAGAAGGTATCCAGTATGCCTCTGCTTGGCAAACTCCCTCTAGCTCCCCATGTTTACCTCAATCTTTTCTTCTGTCCTTTTTCAAAAATCTTGCGTAAAATCTTATTCCTCCACCAGAAAAGGTCACTTTTCCTGTGCTCTCAGTTACCTTCTTTGACTAACAACCTGTAAACATTGGGACTTGTAGAGGATTCAACTGTTTTTTTTTAAACTCCTAAAGTAGAGAGGTGAGAGATGGGAAGAAGATGATTGCTATTTTGTGTAATTTATTTACTCTTATTGTTTTCATTACTATTCCATTGCATTAATCTGCCATAGTTGACTTATGCATTTCACTCCAGATGCACATTTAAGTTTTTTTCTAGGTTTGGACTATCATAAATACTGAAGATTGTTATGCATGTCTTTTAGTGAACATGTTTGCACATTATCCTTGAGAAGAGCTGAAAATGCAGGTTCTTGATGTATGTGCATAAGTACACACTGAGCATTAATATACACTGATAAAGGTATAATAAAATGGTGCTTCCTCAGTTAGAGGGTACGAAAATATAAGTTTCTCTACATCCTTGTGGACACTTGGTATTTTTCTTCTCTTCATTTTTTTAAAAGACAGAGAGCTGGCTGTGTGATGTGATACTACATTTTTAACATATCACTTTCTTTTGTTTTCAATTGACTTGACAATTTATACATTGTATAATATACAACATGATGTTGTGACATATGTATACATTGAGAGATGATTAAATCAAGCTAATGAACAAACTCATCGTCTCACATACTTATCATCTTTGTGATAAGAACATTTAAAGTCTATTATCTTAACAAGTTGTAAACATACCACATTAAGTATAATCACTATGAAATACAATAGGTTTCCAAAGCTTATTCCTCCTGTCTAACTGAAACTTTGTGAACGGTAACCATCTCCCTATTCCTCCCATGCCCCTCGCCAGACTCTAGCAACCACCATTCTACTCTTTGCTGCTGAGTTTATTTTTTGTTCAAATTAGACATGTAAGTAAAATTGTGCAGTATTTCTCTTTCTGTGCATAGCTTATTTCACTAAGTTTAATTTCTACCACATTCATCCATGTTTTTGCCTTCTCATTACAACTTTTGAGGTTGAGTATTTTTGTTTACTGATTACTATACCTGTATATATTTCCCTTGAGTTCAATTTTGCCATCATTTTAGTTAGGTCTTTACATGTTTTGTTTAATTCTAGTTAACTTATTCCTAGCTATGATTTCTTTATATTTAGTGATTTTGAACTCTAAGAAATACTTGACTGCTGTTATTTTTTATATTGAAAATATTTATTTTGTAATCTATATGAATTTAGGCACTGTTTTTCATTACTCTGTTATGATTATATTAGTTTCTCAGCTTAGAATATTCTTTCCTTTTAAATATAATCAAATTACTAGCAATTTCCATCTTAATATTGTGTTTGATGCACTTGATTTATTTTTAAATATTCTTCTTTGACTTATATTTGATTTATAATTATAATTTAATGTTATCTAACAATTTTCAATTTTTACATTATTATATTTTTTCTTTTAGTTGTTGCTGTTGATATCATAACAGGAATTCTTCATCTAGTATTGTCAAATATTAATAAATACATTATACACTTACTTTATGGTACTGAAAATGTGATCGTTTGACTACCTTTGTCTGTTTCCTATGCATTTTATTTCTAGGTATGTTTAAATTTGATAGCAGCATGATTGATTATTTTTAAACACTTAATAGCTATTTATATTTAGTCATTTCCATTGCTATTTAATCCTTTCTAGATCTCCATGTTTTCATTGGTATATATGTTTCTGTTTTAACAATCTCTCTAGAATTTATTTTAGTTTAGATTTGCTGACAATTAAATCTGATTAATTAATTAATTAATTTTTGAGTTGGAGTCTCACTCTGTGCCCAGACTGGAGTGCAGTGGCACGCTCCTGGCCACAGCAGCCTGAACCTGGTGGGCTCCAGCAATCCTTCTGCCTCAGCCTTCCAAGTGGCCGGAACTACAGGTGTGTGCTACCATGCCCGGCTAGTTTTTGATTTATTGTAGAGACAAGGTCTAGCCAAGTTGCCTGGGTGGGTCTCGAACCCACAGGCTCAGGCAATCTACTCGCCTCGGCCTCCCAAAGTGCTGGGATTACAGGCTGAGCCACCAAGCCCGGCCAATTTTATTTATTTTTAAAAGCAGTTTCTAGATTGTTCAATATAGATAGATAGATAGATAGATAGATAGATAGATAGATAGATAGATAGACACACACACACACACACATATATATATATTTGCAAACGGACACTTTTTTCTTTAAACATTTAAAAAATAACCTCCCATTGTCTTTTGGCTTTCATTGTGTGTGTGTGTGTGTGTGTGTGTGTGTGTGTGTGTGTGTGTTTGTATGTGCATGCATGTATCAAGAAGCCCTCTGTCATTCTCATTGTTGTCCCTTGGAAGTTTATTTCTTTCTCTAACACTCTATATTGAATTTAAATTTTTTCCTTTATGTATTTCGATTTCATGTAAGGCGTCTTGGATGTGTGTGTGTGTGTGTGTGTGTGTGTGTGTGTGTGTGTGTTACCAATATAAGGTGTGTTGAGTCTTTTGATTCTGTGAGTTAATCTGTTATATCAGTTTTGGAAAAATAAAGCCATTATCTCTAGAAATATGTCTGCTTTATAGGCTCTGTACACTCCTGAGACTATGGGTATACCTACATTTCTCTGAGTCCCATATAGCTTTTATAATCTTCTATATTTTTGTAATTTTTGCTCTGTATTACTCAGTCTAGATATTTTCCAAATCTCTCATTGTGTCTTCTATCATTTTTTTTATCAACTGCTAAACCCCACTATTAAGTTCCTGATTAAGTTATTGAAATTTTAGTTATCTAGTTCTCTTTTTTATATAATTTAGATCTCTGATAGAAATTTTCATCTTGCCATATATATTCCTATATATATGTATACATTCCTCATCTAATTATGTATTTGAACATACTAATAACAAATAATTTAAATTCCTAGTCTGTTAATTTAAAATTTGGGTAAATATTAAATATTATTTTGGGTGGTGTAATATCATTTTCAATCATTTAGTCCTGTTTCTACCATGGCTATGTATTTGTAACATGAATTTTTAAGCAAATACTAGATTAAAAAAACATTTACATAGAAATGCCAGATTATGTTATTTTTCTGTAGAGCAGTAGTTTTCATTTGACGTTGATTTTGTTTTTCCAGGGCAATAAGGATTTGATTTGTGTGTGTGTGTGTGTGTGTATGAAAGCAGGATTTATTGAGGAGACAGAGAAGCTCCCACAGTGGGAAGGGAGCCAAAGGGGTTGCCCCTGGATTTAAAATGAAAAACAAAAAGTTTCTCCCACTTCCACACAGCACTTCTGACAGCAGATTCTCTGGTGGACAACAACGAGGTGTCTTACAATTCAGCTTAGTTTTTATACCAATCATATTACCACAGGCTTTTCATTAAGTTCAATGCATTATAGACTCCCATGCAAGGCAAGAACTGTTTAAAATCTCTACATAGACTTACAAGAAAGGGTTTAGTAGTACCCTAATTGGTGCTATTACAAATGATACCAAATTTGTAGCTGATATAAAACTCTCCCTGTTCCAGTCCCCATCTCAAACTTTTCTCACACTTAGCCACATTCCAACAATCCAAATTGCTTACCTTGTGGAGAAACCAGAATTCTATGAGAGTTCCTGAGTCTCAGTTGTCTTCCACATATTGCACTAAGAGATGTAATTGTATAAATTAGGAGAGACTGATTTTGTATATCTCTGTATAATATTGTAAGATGGTTTATTCTGAGCCAACTTGAATACCTAGACCCATGGCATATGCCCCCAAGAGGTTCTATGAATGTGTGCCCACCATGGTTGAATGGTAGCTTGGTTATATACAATTTGCGGATACAAAAGTTACAAAACCACAAATCGATACATGTGAGATTTTCATTTGGTTGGTCCAGGGAGAAGGTACATTTCCAAGCAGGGACTTCCAGGTTATAGGCGTATATAAAGATTTCTTGACTGGCAATTTGTAATTCCTACCTAAGGAATTTTGGAAATCAGTAGAGGACAATGTGCCTGGAGTTTGGAAGTCTCCAAGATATGGCTTTGCAGAATCATAAAATACTTTGATTTCCTTCTTTCCTTGATGTGTAATTTTGTACCAAGGTCAGTTTGGAAAACAAACTTCAGAATATAGGGTACGCCGGGCTCAGTGGCTTAGCCTGTAATCCCGCGCTTTGGGAGGCTGAGGTGAGTGCATTGCCTGAGCCCGCGGGTTTGAGACCTGCCTGGGCAGGCGAGACCTCATCTCTACAATCAAATCAAAAAATTAGCCGGGCGTGGTAGCAAGCGCCTGTAGTTCCAGCTACTTGGAAGGCTCAGGCGGAAGGATCATCAGAGCCCAGCAGGTCAAGGCTGCGGTGGCCGGGAGCGGCCACTGCAGTCCAGTCTGGGCGACAGTGAGACTCCAACTCAAATATATATATATATATAGGGTACTAGGGTGATAAAACTCTATTTGATAAGTCCTTATCAGGCTGACTTCCCAAGCCTCTTAGTTTAAAAAAATTGATTTAAATAAAATGTTAGGTTTAATTCTCATCTCATATCCTATTTGATATATAAGAAATAAAACCACTACTTCAACTACCAAGGCATTTACTTATACTGGTACCACGTAAAGCCTAAGATTAACAATAGCATTAAACACAGTAGGTTGCGCTTGGGCAATGCAATCAATAGCAATGTTAAAACAGAATGAATTGGTATTTTATTTGTGACAAGTTTAAGACAGCTTTTCTTCTCAACATAAGATTAGATGTGGTGAGACACTGAAGAAAACAAAGGATGCTTTGATCAGTTTAGGAATATAACACTTTAGTACCATGTGAAAATGAGGAGAAATTTCAAGGCTAATAAAAATTACAACCTATCAGCTAACAATTCTGAAGCTTAACTTACTGGAAACTTCAAAGTGATCTAACGCACTTGCGCATTGTAATGTCTTGAAAGCTACCTTACAGATTTGAATTCAGGCAAAAGCATTGTAATATCTCACTGACAAATATAGTAATAACCCTGGCGTTTTTCGTCTTTAATTTTGTTGCTGTTTGTACTGTAAATCAAATGAGATGTTATATTATGACTAACGTATTATAAGTGTAGCCTCACTTAACCCCTGGGGATTTGGTTTGCACAGTAGGATAAGGATTTGTTTTGTTTTTTTTTGCCTGAGAATGTGACCTGGCCTAACATTCATAAAAACATGAAGTGGAATCTTTAGTTAAGCACAAATGAGTTTAGTTGTAGGTTCTAAAGGCATCCCATTGAATGCAGTCGGTCTCCTTGGGAAAATAATTCCCTTGAAGAACCGCACACTGTCTTTCAATACATCAGATGTTCTTCCATGGCTGGGACAAATTGTTATTTTGTTTGCTGGGTACAGGGAGAGCAGTTGGCTTAAGTGTATAATCCATGCTTTAAGAAAAATGTACTTAAGCATTTATTTAAATAATCACTCTTGGTGTTCTGACAAGCTCCCACTTAAGGGAGGCTTGTGGAGACTGAATCCTGCTGAAGGAACAGTACATTCACTTCTCCCATCTCATGCTCACTCTGGAAGACATGCTCATTTATTGGAATGATAGGAAAAATAGCATGTAGTATTTAAAAATATTCTCCATTTCTTTCTTCTTTCTCTTGCACATTAATAAATTTTACATGCATTATTTTTCTGAAGTGATACCAATATTCCTCTTGGGGTTTGTATAATTTTATCTGGAAGGTGTTTTTAGTACCTGGTAGCAAAATATAGGCCAATAGGGAAACTAAATATAGTCCAATTGTGTTCAACTTAGAGAAGATGTAAGAATATACATGGGAAGCTGGAAGAAACTTCAGATGCTCAGTTTCTACCCCAAACATTCCTGTCCTAAAGTATGCCTACCCCATTTGTCCTAGGGTGCCTCTCTGCTCTCAATACATTTTCTTTTGACTTTAATAGACAGACAAGTTTAAAAACCATTGGTATATTTAAAACTGTAGGGAGTCAATGTGGAAAGGGAATCGATTTTGAATTGATCCTGCTTTACATTTTAATTATGTAAATCCAGACCTGTGGTTGCATAGAGGGCTATTGAATTGCATTCATTTCAAGGATTCTTTTTTTGCTTTCAATGATAAGTATCTAGATGTAATTTTCTGTCAAAATGAATGCCCTCCCCTCTTTGGAAAATGATCTCATTTAATATTCATACACTGGATTACCAGAGGAAGTATTCATTCTGATTCTGACACTGTCTCAGAAGGGACTGTCATTATTCCACAGTTCACCTTAAACTTCCTTTATAAAGTCTCCCTATTGTGTCAGTTTAAACTTGTTAACCCAAGACTGTAAGGAATATTTTTATTAGGATTGAGAGATTACTAAAACGTAAGACCAAATCCAGGGGAGGAGTGGGGAGAGAGAATGTAATTTTTCTAAAGAAAAAAGAATTTTAAAGCAGAAAAGTATTTCCACTTGGCAAGTGGTTCTGAGCCATGACAAATAAGAAAATATATTCTATTGTCCTTGAGGTTGGCCTCCACAGAAAGGTTAGCACATCTTAGAATTTACCCTGGTTCTATTTCTGTCACTATGGGGACTGTCAGTAATAAAATGGCTTTTAACTGCATCCTCTTTCCCAAAAACACACATTGAAACTTTTTTGGTAGTCCTATTCCCTGGATAGAGTATGATATTGCCTTTTGTACACAAAATGATAACATTTCAACTAAAGGAATAACAAAAGTGCACCATGTACCATATATACATATATATGTTTAATTTCAATGTCCTTGTAATATAAGCAGAATGTAACAGTGAGAAGAAGGATGCTAGCCATGACTTTAAAAAAGTGAGAGAGCTGCTGATATAACAATGTTCACAAAAGAAGCAGAATAAAAGGGATATATATATATATTCTATATAATTTTTGACTCACATGATTATGGAAACTGACAAGTCCCAAGATCTGCAATTGACAAACTATGGATCGAAGAGAGACAATAGTGTCATTCCAGTCTGAATCCAAGCCCCGAAAACCAAGGGAACTGATGGCATAATTCCAGACTGAAGGTTATTAGACTCCAGACCCAGGAAGAGACAATGTTTCAGTTCAAGTTTGAAGGCAGGGAAAGAAAAAAATTTTCCTATTCAAAGCTGTCAGAGAAGAGTTTTCTCCTATTTGTGAGACCATCAATTTTTGTTCTTTCCAGGTCTTCAACTGATTGAATGAGGCCCACCCAAATTAGAGAGAGAAGTCTGGTTTACTCAGTCTACCAATTAATGTGTCAATCTCATCTGGACATACGCTCACAGATACACCAAGAATGTTTGACCAAATGTCTTTGTATCTTATGGCTCAGTCTAGCTGAGACACAAAAAATAAGTATCACAGAGAGTATCAAGAAAAAATAATCTAGTACAGCAGCTGCCAAATTGCAAATGTGCGGTGATACTATGTTCTAGAACCAACATGAAGACCATCACATGGATTCTCAAGATAAGATGCCTATTATTTTTTTCAAAGAGAACTATATTTCATAAATACCTTTAAACAGTAATAATATATGATAGCCTTTTAAAATAACTACAAATGAATATTTTCATTGGACATCCTTATTTTCTGTTGCTTTGCTATTTAAATAAGAAAACATTTAGAACTCAGGTAGTGATAATCTTTCATTTCAATTGTTCTGAGCCTTGCGTTATTTAAATCACGTAATTTACTTAAGTCTACTTCACTCTTATCTACATTGCTACATGCAAGAGCAGATAACCAAAAATAAATTGTTCACACCAGGAAATTATTTCATTTAGTTATATATGTTCACATGAAAGGAAAGAGTAAAGTATATAGCGAAGAACTCGAGGCTATTGTGCTTGTGTACAACCACTTCAGCAGTTAATCCAAACCTACTTCAATTTCTCTAAAGTAATTTTCTAAAATGACTAATTATCAATGCTCTTGGATCTTGGTTTTAATCATCTTCATAAAGTTGGATACAACTTCTCACCCCAATTTACTTTTTCTGCATCGATATTTTTGTTTAATTAGAGCTCTCTGGAGCTCTGACACAATCTATAAGAAACGAATTATGAAACACATAATATATAATAAAATTGCCATTACCTTTTAATAAGAACAAAGATTTAAGTGATTAGAAAAGTCTAAGTGATCAAAAACGTGGAAGCCAATTCCAGTTTTGTGTTAAAACTTTAAGACTAATTTTCAATTTTTCTCAATTGGTAGCAGTATTCTGTGTCATTTGTAGACATTTTGGTTCCTAATAGACATCCCCCTCCCCTTGTTCTTTGGTTCACAATTAATGATATCAAAGAAAGATGTCATAGAGGAAGAGTGGGCCACAATGTCAGAATTAGCTTCTACTTGCACCTAAGCTAGCCTGTGATTTTATTGCTGGTCATAGTCATCTAATTCTGTCATCTGGCCTTACTCCTGCCCATTGCTTGTCTTCAATGCGATATTCAATCTTTATTCTCAGATACAAAAATTTCATATTTTATAATCTCAGCCAACTTTATTCTTCCTGGCACAGCATCCAAACATTGTTTCAGATGCCACTTGACAAATCTCTTATTACCCACCCTAAAATGTATACAATCATAGTGGTGGTAACCACAACTCGGAGAATTTCAACAAGGAAAAGCTAGCTAGTTAACACTCCTTTTTAAAAGAAAATATATTTTCATTCCCCTTCAGGTAACCCTGTATGATAGATTACAGTATTTAAATCTGAGGAGGGATAGTAGTAACTGATGACCTTTTGTCTCCAAGAAGAATTCACCTAGCTATGAAAAAGGCACATCTGCTCAGAAACCATAATATTTACCTAAATCCAAAAAAATCATTGAAGGAGGGCATTGATGATGTCTCTTTTACAAATTATGAATAATAACAAATTTTAGGGATGTATATATTACAAACATATGTTGACAAGTTTTTCTTGAGCAAAATAAAGCACTTCATATTTGGCACTGTGGTATTCAATAGATTCTTGCTATTATATATTATTGTCAGCAGAATGTCACATCCAGCTAAAATGAAATAGATATTCTGACAACATATGTTGTATACCTGATGTTCACACATCCAGAATTGGACTTCATTGACATACTATATGAATTTTCTCTATAACCATCTGTTAAATGGGCTAACAAAAACAAAACACTGAACAAAACCAAACAATCATATTCCTGGTATGCAACACCAGGTAGCTAAATTTTGCTAGATAGGATGTGTTCATTCATCTATTTATCTGTTCATGCATACCTTAATCTATTAATTCAATAAATACATTTTGAAACTTTACCTTCATTCTAGAAATATTTTACCAAAGAAGAAAAATAGATTATCTATTTTTTATTTACATATTCAAATAATAAAAACACAATTGTTTTCAGTTGAATACCAAAGCAGGGGATTTTACACTCAACCAGAGAAACAATCATTAGCTATTATGCCTCAATTATTAAATCCATATAAAGAATAAGTAGGAATTGACTGGCAAGGTGACAGAAGATATATTAAAAACATTTCAAGAAGAAAAATGGATGTGTTCAAAGGCCCTGCATTGAAATAAAATAATATTGTTGAGAAATAAAAAGTGGCAGGTGGACAGAAAACAAGGTATGAGGAGGGACCCACCAAAACACCACACAATTGCTTTTTGTAGGGTGAACCCCTTTGTAGTACAGGCTTCCCCCACTAAGTGTTCAAGGAAACCATCAGCATCAGTGTACCAAGTGCTGTTGTGAGAGGCTGGCTTCAGCTTCAGTGATTTTTTTTTTTAGATTCTTTCAACATATTTGTCTATTTCATGATAAGTGATTTAAAAACACATCTGTCAATATCATGATGAGTGTTCAGCAGTTTTTGACCAAAAATAGTATGACCCCTGTGTGCTACTCTCCCTATTCACCCAATCTCCCCCTGAGCGACTTTTTTTATGTTATCCTGGATGAAAAAAGTCCTCAAAGGGAAATGTTTTGCCAGTGAATGTGGAAGAGGTGAAATAAAATATGGCAGAAGCAGGAAAAGGCATCAAAATGGACAAGTTCAAAAACTGTTTTGAGCCATGGAAAAAGCACCTTGATAGGTGTATTGCATCAAGCAGAGTGTACTTTGAAGGTAACTGAAGTTTAAACATGTAATAGGAAATACACAATTTTTTATAAACAAATTTTGGGTTTTGGGTATATCCCTTGTACAGGACACATGAAAGAGAAACAAGATAGAGAAAGATGTCTGATTTTTCATGTTTTCATGAATCATATTAAAAATTAGAAGATAAAAAAAATTAAAGGAAGAAAACAAAGGGTCTATCTATACTAGCATTGGTTCAATTCTTCTTTAGTTGCAAGTACAAGAAATATATGTAGCCGGGCTCGGTGGCTCAGCCTGTAATCCCGCGCCTTGGGAGGCTGAGGTGAGTGGATTGCCTGAGCCCGCGGGTTCGAGACCCGCCTGGGCAGGCGAAACGTCATCTCTACAATAAATCAACAAAATTAGCCGGGCGTGGTAGCGCGCGCCTGTAATTCCGGCTACTCGGAAGGCTGAGGCGGAAGGATCGCCGGAGCCCAGCAGGTCGAGGCTGCGGTGGCCGGGAGCGGCCACTGCACTCCAGTCTGGGCGATCGAGTGGG
>CAUYQG010219764.1:0-11173 GCA_963574415.1 Tarsius wallacei | reverse complement strand
AGGTGCGTGCTACCACGCCCAGCTGATTTTTTTTATTTATTGTAGAGATGAGGTCTCGCCAAGTTGCCTAGGCGGGTCTCGAACCCGCGGGCTCAGGCAATCCACTCACCTCAGCCTCCCAAAGGCGCGGGATTACAGGCTGAGCCACCGAGCCCGGCTGGGTCTGCACTCTTAAGCCTTGTTTTATACTTTGCTGTCCCCTCCTTCGGTGCCTGGTGCAGCATAGTGCTTGATTGAAATGAAACCAGCATTTCAGAGACAAAACCTAGTGCAGTTTTGTGCATTCAGTAAAGGAGCGAGTTCTTTGCCCTCCAGTGTCTGTTTAAAATATCCATGTTGAGCCGGGCTCGGTGGCTCAGCCTGTAATCCTGCGCTTTGGGAGGCTGAGGTGAGTGAATTGCCTGAGCCTGCGGGTTCGAGACCCACCTGGGCAACTTGGCGAGACTTCATCTCTACAATAAA
Organism: Tarsius wallacei; assembly: GCA_963574415.1. NCBI lineage: Eukaryota > Metazoa > Chordata > Mammalia > Primates > Tarsiidae > Tarsius > Tarsius wallacei. The sequence goes on along the minus strand of CAUYQG010219764.1, from coordinate 10,711 downwards.
TCAAAAATTAGCCGGGCATGGTGGCGTGCACCTGTAGTTCCAGCTACTTGGAAGGCTGAGGCGGAAGGATTGCCGGAGCCCAGCAGGTTGAGGTCGCGGTGACTGGAAGTGGCCACAGCACTCCAGTCTGGGTGACAGAGTGAGACTCCAACTCAAAAAAAAAAAAAAATCCATGTTGGAGTGTTATTCCTCCTTTTGAAGAGAGAAAGCTTTGGCTACCTTCTTTTGTTGCTATCCCAAATTTTCTTTGGTGCTGAATGCCACTTGTACTTTTAGCTTACCAGGTTGGAATTGGAGCTCAAAGGCCCCACTGCAAGGCCTTAGCCCAGTGAATGCCATCCCTGGCTGCACATTGGAATCCCTTGGGGAGATTTTGTTTATTTATTTATTTTGAGTCAGGGTCTCACTCTGTGCCCAGGCTGGAGTGTAGTGGCATGTTCACGGCTACCGCAACCTCAGCCTGCTCAGGCAATTCTTCTGCCTCAGCCATCCAAGCAGCTGGAACCACAGGTGCATGCCACCATGCCTGGCTAATTTTTTTTAAAAATGTTCTGTCGAGATGAGGTCTCTCTGAGTTATTCAGGCTGGTCTCCAACCCCTGGTCTCAGGCAATCCTCTTGCCTCTGCCTCCCAAAGTGCAGAGATTACAGGTGTGAGCCACCATGCCCGGCCCCTTGGGGGAGCTTTTAAAAATTATGGGTGCCTGGGACCCAACACCAGAGATTCTGTTTGTTTGGTCTGGATTGGGGCCCTGGCATCAGTTTTAAGAAATTCCACAGGTGATGGCCAGGCACGGTGGCTCACACCTCTAATCCCAGTACCTTGGGAGGCTGAGGTGAGAGGATTGCTTGAGCCCAGGAGTTTGAGACCAGCCTAGGCGACATAGTGAGACCTTGTCTCTAAAAAATAAAACATTCTACAGGTGATTCTATTGTCCAGTGATTCTCCCAGAATAAGACGCAAGGCGTCATCTGTGTATCCTAGCGGCAGTTTCCCGTTACGGCAAGATGAGTGTGATAAGCCTGTGGTGTCTGCACCTGCAGGTTGCTCCACAACCTTTTTGGGAGTAGAAAGGTAAAATGACACACAAGAGCATTGTGCCAGGCCTTTCGTGAGAGGGGTTGGCCTGACAGGAAGCCTCTGTAGATGTGCCTTGCACCCCTTTCTGTTACAGGGTGTGTTCTGGCTGTGACGCTTTGCCTGGTACTTAAAGCAGGTGACGTGGACAGGATGCACGTGCTTTAGTTAAGGTTAAAGATAAAAAGGAAAAAGCAGGATATGAGTCTGTTTATATTTGATGCATCAGCCAGGGCCTGGATTCCCTTTTTTGAAAACCTTTGTTGCAGGTGGGATGGGTGGGAACAGGGCTATGGGTGGATGGGAGGGGGTGGCTTTTCAGTTTGGGCACCCAGAGGACAAACAGGTCAAAGTACTGGGTGCCTGCAGTCAATGGCCAGCCCTGCATGGCTCTCTGTCACCCCTTGCAGCCTGGGATCCCTGAGACCTCACTTCTGCCTGTTCCCCCTTAAACGCCTTTTCCCAGAGGAGTTCATAGAGGACCAGATCACTGCCGTGAGTGATTGAGCAGCTTTGCCACGTGGGTTTGGGTTTGGCTGTGGGTTTCTTTTCGTGATTTGAGAATGGTTATGCTCCTTGTTGGCTAATGTATGTGACTCGTCCTCAGTCTTACCACCTTTCCCCACCCTCTCTGGGGCGTTTGTGGTTGGGAATGTGTTCCCTGAGTGGCCTCTCAGGTCGAGGGCTGCTTTTATGGTGCTCCTTAGCTTCTGTCTCATGGCTGGGCTGCCTCCCTGGCCCTTTCAACTGTAGAGAAGCTGGGACTCCTGTGAGAGGCCCCCTGTAGTTTTCTCACAGATGAGGAAGAGGCCTCTAGGTCAACACCTGGGGTGCTGATTGACACCATTTCTCCAACTGGCATATCCTGCTTAGAAAAAGCTACACACATTAAAAAAATTTTTTTTTCTCATGCTATTTCAGACTGTAATTTGCTAATCACCTATAACAGATTCCCCTTGGGTGCTTGTTAAGAATGCAGAATCTCTGGGAATGGGGCCAGACAAGGTGGCTCACACCTGTAATCCAAGCACTTTGGAAGGCTGAAGCAAGAGGATCACCTGAGCCCAGGAGTTCAAGACCAGTCTGGGCAACATAGTGAAAGCTTATCTCCATCAAAAAAAAAAAAAAAAAAAAATTAGCTGGGATAATGGTGCGTGCCTGTAGTCTCAGCTATTCAGGGGGCTGAGGTGGAAGGATCCCCTGAGGCCAGGAGGTTACTCCAGCCTGGGTGACAGAGTGAACCCCCCACCCCTCCAAAAAAGTCTCTGGGAATGGAGCCTAGGAATTTGCGTTTTAGCCAAAATCCTAGGTAATTATCTAGTATAGGAATGTTTGAGAATCACTATGTTAAAAAAAAAAAAGCTGTCGGGCTGTCAGATGTATTATGAGAAACAAAACCTTGACACCTTCCTTTTCCTCATTGTCAGCTTTACAGTAGGGGCACAGAGTGGTTAAGTGACTTGCCCAGGATCACATAGTGAATTAGAACTGGAGCCAAGCCCAGAAAGAACCCCAAACCAAGTCCAGAATCTTAGCTCTCTCTCACATGTGCACAGAGCATTGTTCTTTGAAAGTGTAGCCTATCTTTCTGCTCCTCTGGTCTGCTGGGTTGGAGAGTGCCATCGGCGATTTTGAACCAGATGATTCTTAGTTGTGGGGGCTGTCCTGTACATGGTAGGATGTTTAACAGCGTCCCTGGCTTCCACCCCCTGGATGCCAGTAGCACCTCCCAATTGTGATAACCAAAAATGACTCCAGGTGTTGCCAAATGTCCCCTGGGGGGACAGTTGTCCTGGTTGAGACCCCCGCTTTACTGGGAGAGGCAGTGTTTCAGGGATGTTCCCTGATGGTGTCCATGACATTTATTTTTATGTCTGGGGACTTTGCTTTTAAAATGTGCAGAGCTGGCTTCTTCCCAGCTTAGTGAATGTAACTGACTACAAACATCAATGAAGTCATGCTGAACCTGAGTCTCTCCTCATCTCAGTTTGGCCTGTGGAGAGAAGGCAGGAACAATCCTGGGAACACCACTGACTGCGAAGTCCCATCTGCGGCTTGCCCGCCCGTACTGTGCCTCCCAGCGGTGTGACCTTGGACAAGTTGCTCAACCTTCTTGCTCTTTTCTCCTCTGATAATTGAAATGTGTGTTGTGAATGAGAGTTAAATGACACCTTGGATGTGGAAGTGTTTATAAAACATTACTCATGTATTAATTGGTGCTGATAAAATTCAGGTCTAATTGCCAGCACTTGAGATTTTCTCAAACTTAAAAGTGCAGGGCTCAGCTCAGCAACTCTAGGCTGGTATTTGGCCAAATCTATTACCCTTGTCATCTTTCTACCTATAAAGTTAATCTTCCCCTCTTTCAGTGTAATCTCCCTCTTCTTGTGGCCATTCTTATGCTTCTTTTGGGTCATTGTCCCTGCAAGGGTGGTCATTAGATTATTACCTTAGTGAGAGCCAGTTTCTTTTTATGGTGAGGTTTCTGAAGACTGTCAGATGTATTATGAAAAACAAAGCCTTCGAGACCCGCCTGGGCAACTTGGTGAGACCTCATCTCTACAATAAATAAAAAAGTAGTTCCAGCTACTTGGAAGGCTGAGGCGGAAGGATCGCCTGAGCTCAGCAGGTCGACGCTGCGGTGGCCGGGAGCGGCCACTGCACTCCAGTCTGGGTGACAGAGTGAGACTCCAACTCAAAAAAAAAAAAGAAAAACAAAACCATGGCATCTTCTTTTCCCTCGTTGTCAGCACCCAGAAAGGAGCATGGTTAATTTGTGCAGAAGGCTTGAATTTGGGCCGTGAAGCAAGCATTAGTCTGTAAAGAGGTGCATGCACCTGAAATTGGGGAATAAAAGTCCTAGGGCTCTTTGGTACAGCAGAGCTCAGCTAGTGCCGTGCTTTGATTTGCAAATGAGGAGCTTGAGCCCTGGGAGGGAGCATGACTGGGGGGGTGGGGGTCACAGGGGCTGAGCTAGAGGACAGCCCAGGCTCTGCAGGTGGGTGTTCTCGCCTGTCCAGCTGCTGCCTTGGAAGATGGGACAGGGTGGGGAACAGGCCCACTCTGATCCGGGGTGCTGCTGCCTTCTTCACTTCACATGTTGCCATGCTGGTCCTGTGAGATTGTTTCTTTCTGCTCAGTAATTTATGGATGGAATTTCACCAGAACACACACGGTACGTGGCATGCTTGTCACTGATTCTTAGAACATCTTGAAGGAAAAGGCAAAGAACATTAAGGAGCTCCTGTTTCTGTGTGAATGTATTGAAAAAGAAAACAGACAGAAATTGAAGCTCGTTTTGTTTTTTAGTAACCTCAAACTCTGTGCCTTGGTCATGCTTTTTCTCCCATTGTGATGTGCTCCGACTTCATTACTCTAATACTAATTATTAGAATTAATACTTGCTGCTGTTGAGTACTCACTATATGCCAATGCATGTGAAGTGTTTCAACGCAATGCATACCTCATTTAATTCACCCAAAAGCTCTACAAAGAAAGTAACTATCTCCATTTTGTACGTGAGGAAATAGATTAAGTAACTTACTCAGGCTCACGGAGTAGAAGGTGGAAATGAGATTCAAATCCCTTCAACTTATGAAGCCTGAATCGGCATGTTCCTGATTTCTGTGGGGGTGATTATTGTAAGCCCCACCTGCCTGCTCCTCCTCTCCAGCCAAATTCCATGCATTCAAGGTCCCTGTGTCAGTCTGCTACCAAAATGCCACAGACTGGGTAGCTCAAATAATAGAAATGTATTTTCTTAGTCTCGAGGCTAGAAGTTTGAGATCAAGGTGTCAGTAGGTCTGGTTTCTTCTGAGGCCTCTCTCTTTGGCTTAAAGACCACCGCCAGCCGGGCGCAGTGGCTCAAGCCTGTAATCCCAGCACTTTGGGAGGCTGAGGTGAGAGGATTGCCTGAGCCCAGGGGTTCAAGACCAGCCTGGGTAACTTGGCAAGACCTCATGTTTACAATAAATAAATAAAAAATTAGCCAAGTATGGTGGTGTGTGCCTGTTGTTCCAGCTACTTGGAAGGCTGAGGTGGAAGAATCGCCTGAGCTCAACAGGTCGAGGCTGTGGTGGCTGTGAGTGTCTCACTGCACCCCAGTCTGGGTGACAGAGTGAGACTCCAACTCCAAAAAAAAAAAAAGGCCACCGCTTTCTCACTGCCTTTACATGGTCATCTCTGTGTTCAGATTTCTTCCTCTTTTAAGGACACCAGTCATATTGGATTAGGGCCAACTCTAAAGACCTCATTTTAACTCAATTACCTCTTTAAAATCTTATCTCCATATACAATAATATTCTGAAGTTCCAGGGGTTAGGACTTCAAATATGAATTTTGGAGGGGCCACAGTTTAGCCCCTGCTATTTTTCAGATGGCCAGTTTGAACCTCTTGGGCTGTCCCAACTGGGTGACACTCAACTCCTTAGGCTGCCACCTGCCTGCAGGCAGAGCCAAAGGCCTGAATGAGAAGAGCAGTCCCTGGCTCTAGGAAGCTAGAGGCCTCCCACCAAGGGAAGCACAACCTTTAGGGATGAAGGCCTGGTTTTGGCTGGATGGACGCCTTAACCTTCTAGCACCTTATCTTCCTCAGCTCTCAAGTGAGGGTGACTCCTTTCTCAACTAAATGAAACGCTCTCTATTGAAAGTGTTTGTAACTGAGTCCGGGTAGGGTTGTGAGACTAATGATTACTCAGCGCCTAATCCATCACTCTCATTCCAGAGGAGGATGGAGGGAGCCAGGGGAAGAGTATTTCAGGGAACAGTACAGAGACAGTCGAGAAACAAACAAGCCGGTCTCCCTTGCCAGCTTTTTACCATGCGGTACTGCAGCGTGTGAGGTTCCTTCCTCTCCACCACTGCAGGAATTCACCAGGGAACCCCATCCTGCCTTCCCTGGGGCTCATGGCAAAGCAGGCAGCTTGGGGAGGGGGCAGCGGGCTCAGGTTGCTTAAAGAGAAATTGCCTAATAGATGCTCTGGGGTATGGTGACCTTGAGGAGAGGGTAGAAGTTTTAAAATTATTTTTTTTTCTTCACTGTAAGGGTTGTATAAGTACATTACATCAAAAGTTGGATAATTGAGAAGAAGCGGGGGGAAGCGGCCCTATTCATTTCCCCTTGGTGTATTTTCATTTGGAGTTTTGAGGGAAGGTGGGGAAATAATTTTTATGTATTCTAAATAGGAATACATAACACGGCACAAATTTGACAGGGTACAAAGCAGTGGGAAGTCTTTTTATACAGCATGCTTTTAATCATATATATGATTCTGACTTTTTCAGTTAACGTCACATTATCTTTCTGTGTCTGAACATTTCTTATTCTTCTGTATTTTAAAGTTTTAAAAATTTTGTAAGCAACATAGGTACAATATATTTATGAATTTCATTCTTACATAAATAATGGATAGCAGGATGCCAAATTAGTAACAGTGGGGGCATATGACAGTTAATTTTTATTTTTTTATACTTTTCTTTATTTTCTTCAAATAGGCAGGAAAATTCAGAGATGCAGGCAGAAGAGATGTTATCCATAATCTTATAATTAACATTTTGGTCTATTTTTATCCGTGATTCATTTCTTGCATTTTGTAAACATAATTGAGATTATGTTTTCTATACAGTGTGGTTCCTACCTGGTTCTCATTTAACACAAGGACCTATCAGGCTCCGATTCTTTTTCAACTTTGTTTTTAATGGCTGTACAATATCCTATTGAGTACAAACATCTTACTTTGCATAGCCATTCCTTGATCGTTAGACGTTAGGTAATTTCTAGTTTTGTACTATAAAAACAATGTGATGAGGGACAACTTCAGAAGCACAGTCTTTAGAAGTATTGACCCTGAAAAAAGTCTGGAGTTCAGAGGAACTGTATTCCCATTGGATGGGTTCACAGCAGTGTGCAGAAGTTCCTGTGCTTAGTGAATGAGTGGACACAAGTGAAGGAATGTTCTGTAAATGATTTCAATAAATGATAACATGAATAACAGATGTGTTAAGCCGATGAAGACCTGTCAAGAAGGACCCCAAAATGGATTGCAAAATTGAAACCCGTCAAACTTTGATAGCTTCAAGGCTTTTGAGAGGGTTCTGTGATTTCGGCTGTGAAAGACAGCAGGGGAAGATAGTGCTTTGCAAAGTTGTATGGCAGGAATGTAGGACGTGCTCCGTCTTTGTGCCATGTTGAAGGATCAAGCGGCAGCGATCTTTTTCCATTCTCTGAAGGAAGAGAACACGGCCAGGAGGACAAAAGCCAAAAGACCCTTTTGCTGTCTGACTGTGTGCTGCCCCAGATGGCTGCTGGAACTAAATCAATTTGTGGAAGGTCTGGACAGGTTTTCCTGGTCTAATTTTCCCTTTCAGAATTGAAAGGGAAAAAGAGAATTTCTCTGAAAAGTGTCTCTATTTCTGCCTGGAGTGCTCTGTAATTTGGACCTTGTCAGAACAGCCTGTCTTTATTTTGAATTTGGAACCATTGACTCCCCTTTCTTTCCACTGTGAGCTATTTATATGCCAGGAAGCACAATTGGAGGCCTTTTCACCTTCTCACTCACCACTTCAAGAAGTAAAGGAAAGAAAGCAGCATTCAGTAGAATCCATAATCTCTGAGTGCTGGCAACAAAGAAATGAACAACATTCCAAGGTAGGCATCTGTGCAGCAGTGATGGGTTACAGATGGTCAGTGAGAGCCTTTGGCCGTCTGTCCTGGGCCCTGATCTCAGCCTTCTCCAGGATCCCAGGGTAGGGGGCTCCTTATTCACCTAGCTGAGCATTTATCCCAAACACGATGTGTTTGTCTGTTTACTCATTCCATTCATTCATCTATTTACTCATTATGCCATTTGGTTCGCTTCTGTTACTGATCACCTAATGTGTGTCATGCTGTGTGTGCCCGGTATAGTAATAGAGCTGTGACTAAGACCTGCTTCCTTCCTGTTCACTCGAGGTTCAGTGGCAGTAATGAGAAACTATTCTAGCTATTCTAAACAGAAATGGATTTCAGACAGTGAACGAGGTACTGACATCATTATTGGAAGGGTAGGGGGCAGGCCCTAGGCCTTTGGCAATGATAACTAAAGCAAGATGGTGAAAGTGGCCCACAAGCAACTCTTTTCTTTTTCTCCCTCTTTTGAAATCCCCTTGCCCTTTGCTCTCAACTTCTCTGCCCCAGACCTTAGACCCTTCCCTTACGGGAAGAACTGTTTCAAGGAATTTGTGGATCGTAAAGCATTCGTGATAAATCTGCTGTTAATAGTAACTGTCACTTGCTGACTGTTGATTGTGTACCCAGCTGTCTGCTAAGTCCTTTATTTCTTCTATCTGCAAATCCTCTCTTGGGTCTTTGGTATTATTATCTCTACATTACAGATAAGGAGCCTGAAGCTAATAAAAGTTAAATGACTTGCCCAGGAGAATTCAGCTAATAAGTAACATTTGAACTCGGGGAGTACCTCTGTCCAGCGGTGCTTGCAGTTTAGAAGAAAAGCTGGATTGCAGTGTGTACCTCAACTTGGGCTCACCACAGTGGGGGGGGGGGTGGACCCCCAGATGCAGTCTTGCCAACCTAGCCAAGGTGAGGGATGTACATGGCCTAGGGGTAGGTTTGACCCCACTCTACCCAAGAGTCCCCGTGTGAGGCGGGGAGGTCACAGGTAAAGAGGAAAAGGAACTGCATGTCTTTCCTTGTCTACAAACCTTGTGAATTTTTATATCATGGGCATGCATTACCTAGTCAAAAATAAATACATGAATAAAATTAATAAAACATTTATTGAAAAAAAAAAAAAACGGGGCCAGGCACGGTGGCTCAAGCCTGTAATCCAAGCACTTTGAGAGGCCAAGGTGAGCGGATTGCCTGAGCCCATGGGTTCAAGAACAGCCTGGACAACTTGGTAAGACCTCATCTCTACAATAAATCAAAAAATTAGCCAGGTGTGGTAGTGCACACCTGTAGTTTCGGCTGTTTGGAAAGCTGAGGCAGAAGGATCACCTGAGCCCAGCAGGTCGATGCTGGGGTGACCGTGAGTGTGCTACTGCACTCCAGCCTGAGTGACGGAGTGAGGCTCCAATTTAAAAAAAAAAAAAAGCTGGACCAAAGAAGATACACAGACGACCAACAAGCACATGGAAGGATGTTCAATATCACTAGCCATCAAGGAAGTACAGCTCAAACCCACAAGGTCTATTTTGACTTAGGATGTCTATATTTTAAGACTAAGAAGTGCTGGTGAGGATATGGAGAAATTGGGACCCTGATACATTATCAGTAGGAATGTAGAATGGTGGAGCTTGCTCTGGAAGCCAATTTGCAGGTTCTCAAAAGGTTCAACATCAAGTTGCCATATGATTCACGAATTATGCTCCTAGGTATTTACCCAAGAGAAATGAAATACGTCCATCCACACAAAAACTGGTACACAAATGTTCATAGTGGCATTATTCATAATATCCTCAAAGTGGAAATAACCCAAAGTCCATCAACTGATGAGTAGATATATAAAATGTGGTGTATCCATACCGTGGAATCTTATCTGGCAATCAAAAGGAATGAAGTACTGATACATGCTACAGTGAGGATGAACCTTAAACACTGTGCTAACTGAAAGGAGTCAGTCTCAAAGGATGGTGGGTTATATGATCCTCTTTATATGAAATATCCAGAATAGGGAAATCCATAGGGATAGAAAGTAGATTAGTGGTTGCCCAGGGCAAGAGGTAGGGTGATGGCTAGAAGGTATGAAGGTTCTTTCTAGGGCAATGAAAATGTTCTAAAATTGGTAGAGGTGATGGTTGTACAACTCTGAATATACTAAAAGCCATTGCATTGTACACTTTATTTTTATTTTTTTATTTTTTTGAGTTGGAGTCTCACTCTGTCGCCCAGACTGGAGTGCAGTGGCCGCTTCTGGCCACTGCAGCCTCGATCTGCTGGGCTCTGGCGATCCTTCTGCCTCAGCCTTCCAAGTAGCTGGAACTACAGGCATGTGCTATCACGCCCAGCTAATTTTTGATTTATTGTAGAGATGAGATCTTGCCAAGTTGCCCAGGCGGGTCTCGAACCCACGGGCTCAGACAATCCACTCACCTCAGCCTCCCAAAGCACTGGGATTACAGGCCCAGCCACTGAGCCCGGCTGCATTGTACACTTTAAATGGGTGATTTGTTTGAATTGTGAATTATATCTCAATAAAGCTGTTACCCTCCCAGCCCTTTCCCCCAACAAAAGAGAAAAAGAAAAAACATACTGGGAAACACATTGTTTTATCCAAATGAATGAATTGCTAATGATGGAATCTATAGGAGAGTAGATAAACCTCCTTACTGTTTCCTTAAACATTTGGCTTGTGTTAGTTTCTCCTCACTAACATCCACTGAAAAAATGGATTTAATTTAGCACAGAATTAAATATTGAGTTCTCAGTTGATTGTCTGGTTGGTGGACATAGAGGGTTTTTTTTGTTTTTTGTTTTTTGTTTTTTTTTTTTGAGTTTGCGTCTCACTCTGTCGCCCAGACTGGAGTGCAGTGGCTGCTCCCGGCCACCGCAGCCTCGACCTGCTGGGCTCCGGCGATCCTTCCGCCTCAGCCTTCCAAGTAGCTGGAATTATAGGCGCACGCTACCACGCCCGGCTAA
>CAUYQG010219758.1:0-10922 GCA_963574415.1 Tarsius wallacei | reverse complement strand
TTTTTTTTTTTTTGAGTTGGAGTCTCACTCTGTCACCCAGACTGGAATGCAGTGGCCGCTCCCGGCCACCGCAGCCTCGACCTGCTGGGCTCCAGCGATCCTTCCGCCTCAGCCTTCCAAGTAGCTGGAACTACAGGCGCGCGCTACCACTCCCGGCTGATTTTTTGATTTATTGTAGAGATGAGGTCTCGCTTGCTCAGGCAGGTCTCGAACCCGCGGGCTCAGGCAATCCACTCACCTCAGCCTCCCAAAGGCGCGGGATTACAGGCTGAGCCACCGAGCCCGGCTGTTTTTCCATTATCTTACAGTATTTCCTAGCAACATTCCAATCCATTTACTGCTCAGGTCTCCCAGAAAAGCATTTTCTTGGTGGCTGTGATACCATACTTTCCTGTTTTTGTTTGCTTGTTTGTTTTTAAATTGCTAGTCACTTCTCCAGTTTCTCTAAACTATGGAGTTACCCAGGCCTTGGTGCTAGCCCACCTCTTTTACCTACATGAACAATATTTCTAGTTATATCGTGTAGTACCATTTTTATGTTATTCAAATTTTGTATCTGCTTTATATGCTAAACTTAGAAAGATAACACATAGATAAGATAATCTTAAAAAGAGGAGAAAACCCAAGTTAATCTCTTATAGGTAGAAAGTAAGGGTGTTACTATATTCTTCAGACAATCTATGTACTCCCTCTATATGTAAAACATCCTCCATATATTTCAACATCAGTTGCTATTTATAGTACCCACTGCTTCTTCAAATTGCCCATGAGATTCATGCCGTTCACAGTTTCCTGTCATTTTTTTCTGTTTCTTTGATAATAGGACTCCATGTTAAGGACAACATATATTTTGATCAAGAGTTTCATAGTTTTCAAAACTGGGTTTCTTAGTTAGTTGCTTCTATCTACCTATTTAGATAGTTCCTTAGCTCAGTCCATGGCCCAGTAGCGTCAGCATCATCTGAAAGATTGCTTGAAATAAAAATTATTCAGCCTTAGCCCAGACCTTCTGAATCTCCAGAGACAGAGAAAGCCTAACAATTTATTTGAACAGGCTCTCCAAGTGATTCTGCTGAATGCTGAACTTTGAGAAACATTCCCCAAGATCAGTGCTACTGAAAATATGACCAACATCACCTTTGAGTTTAGATAAATGTCAATCATTCATCCCAGTCCAGACCTACTGAGTTATTGGGGGAAGGGCTGATGAATCGTTGTAAGAAGCTCTTCAGATAATTTTTGTGCACATTCAAGTTTGAGAACCCCTACCATGGGGATTAAGCCCTGGGGTAATTCAGTTCTGGAACCAAAAGAAACACTTTCAGACTCAGAGGTATTTGGTGGAGGCATTATGGCTTAGGGATTTTAGAGTCAGTACATCTGAATTTTAATTTCTAATTATCAATTTACTAGTTCTGTTACATGCTCAGTTAACCCAATCAATGTAAATGGAATTGTAAACCTAACTAGTCGTGCCTGAGACATATGATCAGATTGATCAGTTTTCCTCCATACTTGTTAATTTCCAAATCATGTTTTAGTCTGAACTGACTTCTACCTGGTCAGAGACTATCTCACACTCATCTTTGAATCCACAACACCTAAGACAGCACATGGTCAGCTTTACTCTTTAAGGGTTGAAAATAGGGTCTTTAATCTTGAGAGATGCTCCTCAGCAGTGGAGATGAGGATAAACTAGTTATCTGCACCTGAAATTTAAAGAGAAACCATCCTAGGAGAGCAGTTGTCATCCGAACTCAGGAGTTATATGTTGTGGCTTAAAAAGCACTAAAAGAATGTCAGCAATCTACACACTGGATCAATAGCCTACGTTCCTGGGGTTGATAAGCCACCATGAATTGCTAACAAGTCAGGCAATCATCTTTAAACTTGATTTCCGGAGATGAAGAGGCTGCAAATCTAATCTTCTGCTAATTCTGCCTAAAGTTCTAGTATTTAACAAACTAACTTCTTGCCTACAAAGAGGTCAGTCAGAAAATAGTCATCTCTCCTTGTATCTGCAATGCCCAGCCCAGTTTTTGGTACACAGTGCATTTGCTTATATTTATTTGAATATATGAATGTAACAAACCCAGATGCTATCTTTTTGGCTTTGTATAATATTATTCTTTATTTTTTCCTTGAAGTTACTTCTAGAAGTTCAATTCCTAATTTTCAATATTTTTTAAATTTAATTTTCTATCAAGATATGATATAAAACTCTCTTGACAACAGATTATCCATGTCTAATGTGGAATATTCATTGTAGAGAGACAGAAAATAGTAAACCTAGGAACCTGGTCTGCTCACCTGGGTTGCCATTAATAATTATTTGTATGATTTAAAAGAAGACTTTCATCTTCTTAGGCATCAAACAGGAGCAGCAGCGTGTGCCCAGCTTATGCCATGGGCATTGTCTGAGGCAGCCAGCATGTCATAAAACCCACCCCCACTTTTCTATCTCCTGGATATAACACAGCCTCACTTTGCTCACATACAAAATGGAGGTGATACTTGAATACAATTGTTGTGAGCTTTCCAATAAATAATGCAAGTGAAAACTGTTTATAAATTGTTTAGTCTATATCAATTTAACTGTTGTAATTATGTCTCATAATTTTGAAGTAACGGAAACTAAACATATGTATTCTTGAGGATTAACTGTTATCAAATCAGGAAAAGCAGTTCCTTTGAAACAGTTTTAAGACTTCTATGAGTTCTTCATGAATATATACATTTTTGAAGTCTAAGTATGGCCTGATCCTGTCACTAAAGTAGATACAGGTATATATTGGATTGACGGAGGGAAAGGAAAAAAGAATGAAGAGAAGAAAGGAAGGACTCTAGATGAGCTTATTCCCCCAAAATAAATGACAATCTGCTTGGGAAGATTAATAATTTTTTAAACATTTGAAGAAGCAGAGAGAAAAAAAATCAAAAATATTCAACATTGTGCTGCAAGATGTAAATGTGGAAGAAATCCAGGGAATAGAGATCCGTGATGGTATTAATTGTTAGAAATGCTAAAGATTAAATCTATTCTGACTCTCTTCCAGTTCAAGAAGATCCAGCTCAGAAAAAACTTCCATCTGAAAGGCAGAAGAAGGTCATTCCAGGTTGAGGAAAGCCCCATTCCAGGTATCTGTTCAAGTTGAACATGTTTAATGTGCTTCCCTTTCTAGTGGTGAAAGGTTGTAATTGCCCAGGAGTCAGATAAGATGCCCAACATAGGTTAAGAAAATAGTAAATCCACTGGCAAACTACAACTGCTCGAACAGAACAAGTGGTGCTGCAGCTTCAAGCTAAGTTCAAAGCCAGCATTATTAATTTGCTCTTCATAACACAGCTGACCTTTAGATGCTGCTGAGCACCTGGGGGGATATTTGGCAATTCACCCCATCTCTTTATTTTAACTAACTGCACTTCATCACCACCACTACCACCACTTTCCAATCTAAAATCCTTGCCAGCGAGATAGCATTGAGTTTGAGCTGAAGCTCCCTCTCTGTATCTGCAGAAAGCGCCTTTTCTCATAAGGCTCGCCAGAGGAAAAGTTGAGGGCTAGGAAGAAGTCTTCTTTTTCAGTAGATAAACCTTTTGTTTTCTTAGGAGTCTAAACCAATACTAAAATAGAAACAAATACATTTGATTTAGTTCAAAACTTTGTTTTTTCCATATATGTATTTATTACTTATCAATTGAGAAAATCAAATGTAATAAACTTTGATTGAAAATTAACAGTTCAATTCATTGTTTAAAAAAAGTATGCGGCCTTCAAAATAGGAGGAATGAAGTTATAGTCCGCTTTTATTTTAAGTTTAAAGATTCTACGCATGTAGGAAAAAAATTTTCGAATACCTTCTTCACATAAAAAAATGTAATATCATGAAGCGGCAGCTACAGCTAAGATATCAAATTTACAAGTACCTTTTCTTCAAAAGAAAAAAAGCAGAAATTTTAATGAAATGAGGCAGAACAGGGACTAAATGTGCTTTTAATTATTTTTATTGCTTGTGCCATTAAATATGTTAATAAGTACCACATAAGGAATTTAAAAAGGAAAGAAATAACAAATTATATTTCCACTGTAGTAATCAATATTCCTATGCTCCTTTTAATTAGAAATGTTAAGAATATGTGTGTGTTTTAACTTATCTACTTCTCTGCAATGGTTATTAACCAATTCTAACACATACATACTATTTATACTCACTATGCAATTAAGAAAAAAGAAGTTAACCGAGATTGGACCTTTTATTTATATCTGCAGTAAAATAGTATCCTGGCTATTTTTCAGAAACTCCATGGACCAAGAATAATTAAATAAACCCAAGGCAAGTTACACTCTATCTGTGTAAGCATGCATCGCACATCATTTGTGCTGTGTTTAACGGAGGACTTCTCTGGCTAAAATTTTTGTGGGGTGAGTAAGGCAATTACTCGCTTCAAAGCCAGTCAATGTTTCTATTCATCTACTAAAGAGAGCCTTTTTTCCCCCTAGTCTTTGTGCATAGAGTAGCCAGTATCTGCGGCATTACCCAGAATGTCCCCTCAGTACTGCTGGTTAAAAATAAACCATCCGCCCTACACTTTCACAAAAGGTTTGTTCTCATGGTTCCTTTTGCCTGAATTATAAGATCATGGGTACTTTAAATCTAAATTAAGAATTGTATTTTGTTTCATATTTTAAAATATTTCCATTCTTCAAAAGAAGGGAAAAGAATTCCATCAACCTATGTCTGTGTGGGGGAGGGAGAAGTGGTTGAGGAGGAACAACTCATCTGCCAGAAGAGATAACCAGCTTCATGCATCTCCCTCCTGTAAAAACTATGGCCACTTTGACCGCATGAGAAACATTGGTTCATTTTGTGGTGATACTTAATAACACATAATAAAAGCATTCCAAGAATTTTTGGAGATCACATAAATTCAATAGTTGTTTCAAACCAATCGTAGGCTTTCTCTTCATAAACTATTCAGGTGTAAAAATTCCATATTAAATAGTAACAACTGATCAGCTTAACAGTGTGAACCTAGTCATTTTTTATTTAGTCCTGATTTATAGAAGAGACTTTGAAAGATAAATTTTAAAATTCCTTCAAAAAAAAAAAGGAAACCATAAATACAATTTTGTAAGTCTCCTTCCCAAAAACCGAACAGCAGAAACAGAGAGAAAACAAAGCAATAATAAAAAACCCTCTAGATGTAAGTTTACAAAAACTAATCTGAAAAATAAACAAAATCTACCTTCTAGTATATGAACTCCCTGCGAGCTGAATCTCATTTCTTTTGCTCAGTATACCCACAGTGCTCATAAAGCCTGATACGTGGTAGGATCTCAGTACACATTTGGTAAATACATCTAATAATCTCTAAAGTCAGAGCATGTATGGCCACCCATACTGTGACTGTCCTTTGGACCTCTCCAGAAGGATTCTATGATGTCCCCAAGTTATCCCTTCCAAGTTTACTCATGGCATCTTGGCTTATCTCTCCAGTAGCATTTATCAAATGCCATTTGATTGTCCAGTTTCATGTTTCTCTTTCCTTAGAGTAGATCTTTAATCAAGAAATGTCCATTGAACAGGGGAGGAATATAACTTGCATTGAATATACACTAGTAGATCAAATAGCTCCCCTTTTTCAGAAAGTATTTTGTAGTCTTTTTGTGTTAGAAAATTGCTTATTGTTTATTTCTTTCTTTTGATTTGGTTGTCAGAGGGAGACAATGGTCATAAAAACAAGGTACTTCCCTGTAGTCTTAGTTTGCTCCTCCAGCGAAAGCAGAGATTTGCAGACATTTACACTGATTCAGATTGCAATAATTCAGGATGAACTTTCACAGGATTACAGAGTATATGACTATATCATAACTTTACTTTTTCTCTCCCTTTTAAAAATCATCTTAGGGCTGCCATGCTTGCTTTTAGAGATCTTGGAGAGGTGGATCCACCCTTTCTCTTTCTAACCTACTTCCTCAATAAACCATCTTTTCTAATGTACTTTTAAAAAAAATCATCTTAGAATACCCATTCTACTTGTCTTTTCACATATGAAACACATTACTAAAATGCGTCCCTGTATTACCAAATTCCATCGTTTTGGAACAACTGAGCACAATTCCTTTCATTCATTCTTTTCTTACCAGAAGCTTGTCTGCACTACTTGGTGGTATAACAGTGAATTTGGGAAATACAAGAAAACACTGATATATATATCATAAGAAACAGAATGGGTCCCAATCAACAAAGAAAGACACTGCCAACTGTATGGTTACCTAAATATATCTAGAGAAGTCGTGCAGCAACTGGAAGAAATTGTACACAGCAGCAGTGCCCCAAGTGATGCTCTTGAATACTCTGATTCCCAGACACATAAATCTCTATAAAGAAATGAATGTCAAAGAAAATATTAGGTTCATACTGTCAAATAATCTTAATCATTAAGCTGTTTTTTTTTTTCTTACTCTGATTACATAATCAGAACTTCAAGATGTTTATTTAGCTTTTCTGAAATACTTGCCAATGGGACAGAAGGGCCTGATCAGACTGACCTGCGTCCTGCAAACTGCAAGGCCATTTTTCTTTTCTTTATCAATTTATAGTTTGGCACTGTGGTTTATTTGCTAGTCTCTGTGCCCTTGGTTAGTGTGAATTGTACCCAAGAGATGGAACTATTTAATGCGCTTATAAACACCAAAGTGTCTGTGCCCCAAACCTATGTGCCAGGACTTGTACCTAAGTGAATCAATCAAAATAAATGAAATGTTATGAGAAACATGGGCGACCAGCCAGTTGGCTTCACGAAGTGATAGTCTGACCTTGGCATTCACCGTCCTTTCAAACTTTCACAATAGACACATTTCAAGGATTCAGTCACCATGTTCAGTAGAGTATTTAGCAGCGGCACATCCTAATATCCCATGGGATAAAGCTCAGATCCTCAGGAAAAGTTAAGTCTTTCCATTTGATAGCCACATGCTTAGTGGTCACCAGAAACTATTTTTGGTAAAACACCACCACCATCAACGATAACAACAATAATAATAATATACTATACTTGTAATCCACCAAAGCTATGCTCCCCAACTTTAGACATATCCACCTCAGAGAAAACAATAATATGGTAAGAACACTTCCTGCAGAATAAAATCAGTCTGCTCACATAGAATTCATTTTGACTGAACCTTTGTTGTGTGGAAGTGTTCCAGCTAATGAATAAGTTAAATATGGTGTTTTAAATTAAGCATAGATTCAGTATGGTGTAGTGAGCATAGGTCATGTGGCATGTTTTAAAGACAAAAATTTAGATCTCAAATATATTTGAAGAGATAGTTTTTATCTAGTTTCTAGGCTCTGCTGCTGTGATTTGGCGGTAAACTTTGAAGACTGCTGTTATAAAATAAGATAAAATAGTTTAGAGAAAACATAGTTGGTTTTATACGTACTTATTAAAGTTTATAAACATTTAAAATCTACTACAGGGAGAATGTTTCCAGAAGAATTCATTTCTACGGAGATGAAGTTTAGTAGAATAAAGGCTTAAGCAGTACTAAAGACAACTAGACTACCCACTGGACACAATAAAGGACGGCATGCATATATGGCATTAGATTTTCTCCAGAAATATTTTAGAATAGGACTTGGTGCTGCCTATGCTGAATAGTTTAAAAAGAGTTCTATAAGGCAACAAATGTTTGACCTGATGACTACTTAAAACACTTGCCAGTTCTTCTAAGTCAGAGTTTTTCTGATTATGTAAACTGATGGGAAATGCAATTAATTTCCCTAGTGTGAAGCCTGGGAAAATATAGTCCATACCATAGATTTTTAGAGAGTGCACAGTGACACAATGCTATAGATCCCTGAAGTCCAGTCACCATCAGAGCCTTGATATTGACAAATGTGTTGAAAAGTAATGAGTCTACAATGAGGATCTAGTCAGTGATCATTTCGTTGTCATAAAAAAAATCAGTTCTGAAATTTTCATGGCTATATAGCTCACAGAAGTTTCCCAGTGGTAGTTATTTCATTCATATTGATGAATGGGCTTAGGTATCAACACAACCATCATTCAAGTAAAGGTAAGTGGTGGGAAGATATGTGAATAAATAAAGCATTGATACACTGGCATATAAATTGTTCATGAAGACAAGTATTGTGATACCAATATATAGCAAGACTGTGTCTCCTCCAATATTTAAAGAGGAAAAACAAAACACACCATTAATTTACCAGCTATTGGAAATTTGTGGTGAGGAAAATTCAATATGTTATGTTGGTTAGTAAAGCTTAAAGTTAGAATTTTTATGTCTCCAAATTTAATAACATTTTATTAATGACCTTGAGCATTTAGTATGGGGAAGATGGAAGAAGTGGTATATAAGAAAAGGGCAGACCCTGATCTGTGGTTATATAACAAAGTCTAGGCACTCCATTGTGTATTAGAGGTAAAAAGATGGGCAGATCAGTGAGGATTACCTGCCTCAGAGATTAAGTTGATTTGCCTTATATTTATCTGCTTTAAAGGAAGATAGAAACATTCCTTGCTGGTCAGAAAGTAGAATTTTTCACAAGTTATTTTGGAGTGTTAAAGATCATAGACAAACTTAGTGCAAGTGCCTGATTATTGACGCACCATGACTTTTAAAAAGTGTCTTTCCCCCAAAGAAATACTGCATCCCCTTAAAGAGATGCTGACCAATCCAGTGTCAGCAATATCTTTGGGTTAAGACAATCATTTCCACTTAAAGGTTATTTTCAACTTGATTCTTATACCTGCTTTAGATTAGGTTTCAAATACAAACTTCAATCTGTAGTCCCAAATGATTCAGCAAGATTGTAGTAATCCTCACTTAAAGGTACCATATACCTAGAAGCAGATAATTTAAATATGAAATATTGCTACTGTACATCTGATTTACAGTAGATTCATGTCATATGACTTGAGGAAATTTTCTCCCAAAGATTTGCATACTAGAATTCCTTTTTTATTAGAAGTATGTCAAAACTGGATACTCGGTAACATAAATTGTTTATCCAGTTCAGGATTCTGACAAAATCAGAAGAATGAAACCAAAGGCTAATCTTTTTAGTCACTTGCACCTCTGACATATATATCACCATGGTAATAAGCACTTAATTTATTTGTCAAGAACTTGGGAACAGCTCTTGTCCAGCTTGAATTGGTTGAGATCACTGACTCTTCAGACCTTTTAACTGGGTCTGCACAAATATCCGAGCGGTGACTTTTTGACGTCACAGGGTCAAAACCCCTCCCTCACATCATGCTAATGTTACCATTTTCTGAATATGCATCCCATGAAGAGCCATGAACCCCATCTACACTTGCTCCGATCACAGATTATCAAATTTTCCCCCCACTTCCAATCCATGCCTTAGACCACTGCATTTTTTAACCCATAAATTCCCCAAGTCCTATCTTCAGTAAGGCAGATTAAGAGATGCTGTAGGTGAATAAATCATTTTCCTACTTCAAGACTCACCAGTTCAGTGATTGACTTTCTGTGTGATGGATAGATCAAGCCTCCTTTGTTAACAAGAATATTTGGGATGTGACAGAGGTGAGCATTGTTTATATAAAGCATTATATAATTGTTTGTATAAAATATTACTTATCAGAATGGTTATTTTAATAACTGCATTTTCAGCTAGTATTACCTGAATATGCATTGTGGATTTTTTCACCCTTGTCTCATTTTATGCAACATTTTATTTTGAAATTTTTCAAACATAAAGAAAAGGTTGAGGGAAATGTATGGTAAACAGCCATGTACCCAGTGCCCAGATTCTAGAGTCAATATTTTGATATATTTGCTTTATTACACGTAAATAGGTAGAGTTACCTATTTATTTACATCCACGTATTTCTATCCATCTATTAATCCATCCTGTGATCCACCTATCCTTTAATCCATGTTAATTTTGAATCCATTTAAAAGTAACTTCAATATTGCAAGGTAATTTATAATTTTGGATGCATTTTAAGACATCGGTAAACTTCACTTCTACATACATAATGTGTAACATTAACTAGCTTTTACTTTTTCTTATAGTTTTTTTAAAGATAAAACTTACATAGAGTAAATCCATGCATTTCAAATATTATTTTTCATTGGACTCAATATTTCTCTTTCAAATGTCAGCAAAAGCCTCCATTGCTCCCACCATTTTTTAATACACTGTGATTTGATTCTCCATTGTTCTCTTTATCCATATCCTTAACAATTTCATGAATGTTGACCTTCCAGAACGAAAAAATTGTATTATTAAACGCATCAGTTTTTTTAGAGCATGAATACCTACTTTAACTTGTACTCTTAGATGTCTCTTTATATTCTTGAATGCTTAGCCAACTCTCACAGAGAGTTGTACTCAGAAGCAGAAAACTTAAATATGACAGACTGCTAGTTCACATCTGTTTTGTAATAGATCAATGTCATGTGACATAATGAAACATATCAAAAATCTGCACATTATAACTCCCTTTCTATCAAAAGCATATAAACTTAGCTACTTTCTCAGTTTTCATATGCATTTTTAATGGAAAATTCAAAACAACAGTAGAATGATTCAAACTAAGTTTAATAGGGAAAGGTTTTACAATAAACTTTCTTTCATTCTCTATCATCTCACTCCTATCACTTTTTTAAAAAAATTTAAAATGTTTTTTTCTCTCCCTTCTTCTCTACCCCCCCTCCCCTCCCCTCCCCTTCCCTCCCCCCTGCCACTTCTATCACTTTTTTTTTTTTTTTTTTTTTTTGAGTTGGAGTCCCACTCGATCGCCCAGACTGGAGTGCAGTGGCTGCTCCCGGCCACCGCAGCCTCGACCTGCTGGGCTCCGGCGATCCTTCAGCCTCAACCTTCCGAGTAGCCGGAATTACAAGTGCGCGCTACCAAGCC
>CAUYQG010219754.1:0-13577 GCA_963574415.1 Tarsius wallacei | reverse complement strand
CATGAATTTCGCAGCAACCTGGATGGAACTAGAGTCTATAATACTGAGTGATCTCTCACAGAAACAAAGATCTGAGTATCACATGTTCTCACTCATATAGTGGACCTTGAACATCTATCATAATACTATAAGAAAAGGACTAACAGTGTGGGAAACTATGGGGGGGTAGGGAGGGGAAGGGAGGTGGAACTAACGGTAGTCAATATCTGTCTGGGGATGGGGAGACACCCCTTATCAACAAGGGTGCCTGAATGATGCATATTTGGAAACCTAACCCTTAACTGTACCCCACATATTTAAAATAAAAAATATTTTTAAAATGAAAAAAAATTTTTTTTGTTGTTGCTTTTTTTGGCCAGGTATTCTGTGGGACTTTTGTAAATACAAAATTAAATGGTGGTTGTAGTGCAGCAGAATTTTAGCATTCAAGCAGAATTGGAGTGAATCAAGAGCAATATTGGTAAAGTACATCTATGAGAGCTGGCATTATGTCTTAAAGTATGGCCAGATATTTAAATGTGTTTCTGTGTTCTCATTCTCCCCCCCCCGCCCTCTCTCTCTCTCTCTCTCTCTCTCTGTGTGTGTGTGTGTGTGTGTGTGTGTGTTTTCCAACTAAGTACTTTAGAATGCTTCTTGTCCTCTAGCCCCCAGGAACTTAAGATATTTGAAACATAATACCAACTTGATGGCAAGGGCTATTTGGAGTGTTGTACATGATGGAATGATAGAGGAGACACTTATTCTGTTGTGTGACTACCAGGCACCACTTCAAAGTAGAAGCTCAACTTGCTTTTCCAGACTCATTATAAGTAGAAAATAGGCATGTAAGCTATATTCTGCCAATCAGGTACATTCTCAAGAGAGGGGTGGAACCAGGCATTGTTGGGACTAAAATTTGTACACTGATGGGCACTCTCTTTAGGAAAAAAACACAGCATTACAAATACAAAGTAATTCATAAAATATTTATTGAGAATGAAAAAATAAATCACAATTAATTAAAAAAATTTTAAAGTTAACAAATTATATTATCAAAAATCTTTAAAGAATAACAGATTTTAAAATAAAATAATTGTTTGTCACACCTGTATAATGCTTTCTTTCCCACATGTTAAGTGAATTATTTTTGCTTCTTTATGGGAACATAATTATTTTATTATTTTATATTAAAATAAAAATATATTTTAGTTTTCCTATTGACAAACTTGATCAATATTTGGTTTTTCTTTGTATTTGACATGTATAGAATATACAACATCATACAAATGTGCTTGCTGTTTGTAGCACTACTATAGGTCTGTGCCTTCAATTAAAATAATCTTAATAAATTCTAGTCCACAGATGCCCAGCAAAAAAGGAAAAAGATATATAGTGCATTGATTATACATGTCACATTATTAAGTATATACCTAATGAGGGAAAACTTTCTTTTTGACTTTATACCAGTGGTAACCAGGTCATCTGCTTACAGTATTACAGATCTGATGACTGGAAGAATTCTTCACAGAATAGCTTCCTACTCCATACGTTTCAAACATTGTTCTCCTCCATTACCCACACACTATAGTGCTGGTCTTTGTAAGACACGTACATTTGCATGAGCTCTGTCCCTGCACCTCTGTGTCATACTGCCAGATGAGTTAGCACCATGGGCAACAAGACTATTTCTGGAAGCCAGTCCTATACTAGGGTGTTTGTCAGTAGTTTACTATGGTTTAATTCTGCGCAGATGCCTAAAAACTACATAAACACATCCCATTAAATGTAAATTAGATATTCCAACTCCATTTACTCTTAGATTTCAAAAATTCCTGAGGCCACTTTGAAACCATCTGACACAGGAAAAAAGTGTAATGAAGGGGAAATTGAAGTAGAAGAAAACAACAGTCTTTAACTTATTAAGATTGAAAAACTTTACTTTTTCAAATTTCACTAAAATATGTCAGCCAAGTATATGTATTCATTGCATGGACTAAACCAGGGCTTTGGAAGGGACCCATACAAGTGAGATTAGGACTCAGCCTCATGGCAATCCTACCTCTGTTCATGAGACCAATTTTGGGAAGCACCCATGTGAAAAAGTAAGCTCCTTTTGGAATTCGATTCGATGGAGTGGCCAGAGACATCCCGGATTCAGAGACAGAGAAACAGAGTCCTCATGCTGGCATCTACACCATGTGTTGGCAAGGCACTCTGCAATGTCTGCGCTTGGCAGTTGAGATGACAGCATCTGCTCAAGTAGCCCAGTGGTGCAACGTGGGCATTATTTCTAACTGGGACATTCCCAAACCTATGAAATTTTTTTTCTGCCCTAACTAAACTATTCAGAAGACAATTTATTATTTCTAAATTGGGAAATTAAAAAATAAAATAAAACCCTGACTGTTAAACGTCATTGAGCCTGACCTCTTCAACCTGTGGGTTGTCAAAGTGATTGGACTAGAGGGAAAACTTTCCTGATCCCTGAGCCCATCAAGTTCTTTTGTTATGTGCCCTTGAACTGCATTCTTTCTTTCAATGCACTTATTTTAGTTTTATCATACATTTCTAATGTGATGAATTAGCATCTCTGTCCCCCAAAAAGACCAAGAATCTTGAAATCAGGAACTATGTTGATTTTAGTTACTGGTACTAAGCTCCTGGCATATAGCAGGTGTTCAATAAATATTAACTGAAAAAAATGGAAGCAATTATTAAATGAATCATGTTTCTCTTTTATATTTTTACCCTGCACTTACCATTATTACCACATTCTATTGAAATTATCTGTGTATGCATCTGTGCACTCTATTACATTATAAATTTCTAGAAGGCAAACATTATTTCTCAACTATCTAAAAATCCCAGTAAGCATTCACAAATGCTTATTGAACTGATCTATGCCATAAATTGAAAATTAGTATTTCTGCCATGAATCTCAGAGAGCGCCCTTAACTTGAATTTCATTTTTTAAATGTGTAAAGTGAAGAAGTTATTCTAGAGATGATCTCTTAGGATTCCCCCCAATAAAAATGTAAGAGTTATATGATTCTAAATACAAAACACATTCTCATATCTCAAACCACTAACAATACTTTAAACTTAAATGAAAAAAGGCCTTCAGGGTAAATCTGAAGATATGGAAGAAATTTTATTGAAATACATAGGATGGAAATGTGTTGATTATTTGATATTTTTAAACCAACAGAATTAAAGGCTATAAAATGTTTATTCATAGAAGTCAAATTGTATAACCCATAAGAAGTGCATGCTCTGGGGAACCATGCAGAAAAATTCCAAAAATATGTGTGCATTTTTTAAAATGTATCATTTTAGAAAAAAATGTAGTTTGTCCTTCTTGGGAATCTCAGAAACGTTATTGTGCCTACTGGATTATATTACCATATACAAAGATTTGAAGACTTCCTTTAGGAATTTGCTATCATACCTAAGAAAAATACATTAGATGAACCACTTAGTATAACTCACTTTTAACCAATTTGATTTCTAGTGAAGAATAAAACATATGCATATTTGAATATCTCAGTTTTAGCTTTCAGACTGTTCTTAAAATGTAAATTTTATATTAAATCTACAAAACAAAACTATTGGAAACTCTAACCCAGGCACATGGGATATCTTAAAATACTTTATTCAACATAAAATAATGTCTTCTCCATAATGCAGGTTTTCCCCATTTAGTTTTATCACAACCTTCAAATTAAATAATTAATGAATGCTAATCCACTGAAAACTATACAGTAGTTACTGGTACTCGCTCCAGAGCCAGAGAATAATTTTCATAAATCAAACAGTTCACAAGGATGTTTCGAAGAAACAAGGGAAAAGAAAGGCCATTTGAGGAGAGTGGGTAGAGGGGAGCGGCTGCTGTATTTCTTCTCACACTCTCATGCAGAAAATATCCATCCCTTAGTCAACAATATTACTTACTTTTAGAAAAATAGAGTAAAGCCAGCTACCTTCAGTTCTTTTCAATCTCTTTTTATAAACTATTGGGAGAATCTTAAATATACAGTATGTGGATGGTTTGCTAAAAAGACCTAAGTTTGGCTCTTTTTCGTGGCACCTGGGAGCCCATCAGCTGCTTCACGATGAAGCTGAATATCTCCTTCCCGGCCACTAGCTGCCAGAAACTCATTGAAGGGGACGATGAACTCAAGCTCGGTAGCTTCTACGAGAAGCGCATGGCCATGGAAGTCGCTGTGGGCTCCCTGGGTGACGAATGGAAGGGTTACATGGTCCGAATCCGTGGCGGGAACGATAAACAAGGTTTCCCCAAGAAACAGGGTGTCTTGACCCATGGCGTATCCGCCTGCTGCTGAGTAAGGGTTATTCCTGTTACAGACCAAGGAGAACTGGAGAAAGAAAACGCAAATCTGTTAGGGGTTCCATTGTGGATGCCAATCTGACCGTTCTCAACTTGGTTAATGTAAAAAAAGGAGCGATGGATATTCCTGGGCTGACTGATACCACGGTGCCTCGTTGACTGGGACCCAAAAGGGCTAGCAGAATCCGCCAACTCTTCAGTCTCTCTAAAGAAGATGATGTCCACCAGTATATTGTAAGAAAGCCCCTAAACAAAGAAAGTAAGAAACCTAGGACCAAAGCATCCAGGATTCAGCGACTTGTCACTCCACGTGTCCTGCAACACAAAGGCCGGGGTATTGCTCTGGAGAAACAGCGTACTAAGAAAAATAAGGAAGAGGCCGCAGAGTATGCTAAGCTTTTGGCCAAGAGAATGAACGAGGCCAAAGAAAAACGCCAGGAACGGATTGCCAAGAGACGCAGACTGTCCTCTCTGCGAGCTTCTACTTCCAAGTCTAAGTCTAGTCAAAATTACGATTTTTTGAGTAACAAATAAGATCAGAACCTCAAAAAAAGACAAAAGGCCCAAGTTTGAAAAACACTAATGTGAACCACTGGCCTCTAAAGATGAGCTTCTCTAGACACCATATCCAATGAAGAAGGGTAATAGTTGCATAATGGGACGGCAAGGTGGTGGCAAAAATGTAATTTACAATTTTGCTGGGGACAGACTGTGTGTTTTATGGCCGCCTTATTTTACAAAAGTTACTCTCGAAAGACAGAAAGTGGCTTTAAATGCCAATTTGTACTTCATTTTTCTTTGAGAATCTGCTCAGACTTTCCAACAGCAAGGATGATTCAACAATTCCAGTTCCAACATTTCCATAATAGTAATGACAACATGTCATACTTGATAGATAAAGTACCCTTTGACATGGCATGTTCTCACTTGAGTATTTCATTGGTTTTTTATCCCGTTTCTTATCTTTTATAAAAACGTACCAAAAAAAAATACTCTGACCAGTTTGAGCACTGCCCTAACTAACTCTTGGTACCTGGTGCTGCAGCCACAGCAGTGTACTTGATAAGCTCAAGCTATTTCACTACCCTCCTGTAGTCTCTGAAACCGAGGTGCTACACTGGATTTCTTGATTTTGAAGTTCAGTCACAGAAGAAGGTAGGAGTATGATTATGCTGACTGCAAATCTCAAAAAGGCATGTATAGAGCTCAGAGGTAGACTGCCTTCACTGTAATTCAGGAAAACTAACACTCAAAAGAGAATATCCTTGAGCATAGAAAGACATTGTTCAGAGTGCTGCTTTCCTAATACAAAAAATGGAGTGGTATTCTTGGTATCAAATGTCATATTTCAACATTCGTGTCCATTAAGTTTAAAGAGATTAAAAATTAAAATAAAAAACTCCATGTTCAAGATGAAATAAAAAATCTGCTTTCAGACTCAGAACAAATAATCCAAAAAAAGGATGCTTCAAATAATGGCACATTTACATGATTAAGAGGAAATTGCAGTAAAGAAAACTGCAGGAAACTTTTGTTACACCTTGAATTCACTGTTAAAAATGCCCTATGGAAAAAAAAAGACACCCTATGTAATCCTAGTGATTCACCTCCTAGCCTTTTATCCTACAGGCAATCTCCAACTAGGTGGCTGGCTATGGAAATTTACTTCCATCAATTGATAATTCCTTCAGCAACATTGTAAATTCTTATTCAATTTCACATTTCACCAAGGAGAAAAAGAAGAAAATAAAAACCAAATTCATAAACAAAACCAGAAAAGTTTTACTCCACGTGATGCAAAAAAAAAAAAAAAAAAAAAATTGCTATGGTCCTTGTATTCCCTATTCAGCTATTTCAGTGCTGTGCATAAACTTTTGTAGTCAGCACACGTGTAGAATTTAATTTGGCATTTCTCAACTGTTTATTTTATTTTTCTAGACACCTTCATTCTTTTTCCCTGCATGTATTTTTTAACATGCGGGAAAACTAATACTAAATCCCCCGGTATAAATGAAAAAAATATGCTTTTTAAAGCATATGTTTATACGTTATATTAAATTTTTGCATTTAAATATTTATATTTATTATATTTATATTTCAATATTGTATTACAATTTTATGTGGAAAACTTTGCTAAGTTGCTAACCAGAATCCATTAGAGAGCTATGCCAAAACATAGATATTTGCTTTATAGTTTTTATTAAATATTTTAAATGTTACTTTCTATTTAAAAAGCCATAAATACATTTCAAGTTGTTTTCAGTACAGATAACCAAGGAAATTGCTGGGAATTCTGCACTCCACAGGGGACAATACAGGTCCCCTCTAGTTAAACTAGAAATGTCTCATAGAAAAGCAGAAATTTGGTGTCAATTTAATGACAAGAGAGACACAATTTGGTGAATTAGTTTTGTTAAAGTAAATTAAGATGGAGACCAGGCCTGGAGAATCTCTGAGCAGACAAAGCCAGTTAGACCTCGTAAGTGACCTCAATCTTGCTTGATTTGCAAACATACGTGAAACTTAACTTGAGCTATTTCTTATAAATATATTAAATAAATGAAACTTAAAGATAGTCAATCAGAAGCTGCCAACTAATTTATAGTTATATAATTAGGAACATTTTAGCAGGATAGACAAATAAGACAACTGCATAACTGTAACGAATCAAATATTTTATTTGCTTTACTTCCATGTTCACCCTATAAAAGCCTTCCCCTTGTGCTACCTCAGTGGAGCCTACAATCCATTCCTGGTTTAGAGCTGTCTGATTCAAATCGCTGTTTGCTCAAATAAACACCTTAAATTGTACTGTGCCTCAGTTCACCTTTTAACAGCTTGAAAACTTAATCAAGTTTTATGGTGCTGGTTTCCCAGAGGCTTGGCACTTGGACTCAAATGACGGCATCATGAGAACTTAGGAAGGGTCTGTCTAACATGATTGAGGACTAATGAACCAAAGAATAGAGACCAAGAAAATTCAGGGAAAGGCCTGCTCCACCAGGCTCTGATGTTCAGTATGTGGCTCTTCGAGTTCCCTAGAACATAAACAGCCACAAGACACTACAAAGCTTTGAGGGTCAGTGGGAGAAAGCATTTTAGAAATAACTTTAAAGAGCAGCAGTATAGTTCAAAAAAATAAATGCTGACCATGAATGACAGGGTTAAGTGCAGAACAGGTGTGGGCAGAGAGTCCAGAAAAAGTGGCAGAGATATAAGGGAGAAAGATGAAACAAAAATGAACTTCAGTGTAGCAATGAAGTGCACATACAGAATGAAGAATGCAGTAGAGGTGAAAATGATACTAGCATGTGGCTTGAGGTGGGAGACCAATGGTGAGACAACTGCTCTGACAGTGGGGCAGAGAGGAGACAACTCACAGTTCTTCCTTGCATCTATAGTTAACATGGGACTTCCATCCCAGTTTGTTCTATGTTCAGGGTAGTAAAAATCAAGAGAGTGTGCAAGTAAAAGAAAAACCATGTTTGTCCTTCAACACTCTTCCTATCATGTGAGGCCAACACTTTCTATCTTAGCCCTTTGCTGCTTCTGTCCAGTCCCATGCACTGTTGCTGCCAATTGCCCAGCTGGGCTATTGTTTCTGAGTATAGTAGTGCCCCTTTAGCTATGGGTTAGCTCTTTCTGTGGTTTCAATCAAGTGTGATCCCAAAATATTACATATAATATTATATACAAAAAGATATTTTGAAAGAAACTACATTCATATAACTTTTATTTCAGTATATTGATATAATTGTCCTATTTCATTGTTTTGTTCATCTCTTACTATGACTAATTTATAAAGGAAAATTTACCATAGGTATGTATGTATAGTAAAAAACATAGTGTAAGCCGGGCTTGGTGGCTCAGCCTGTAATCCCGTGCTTTGGGAGGCTGAGGTGAGTGGATTGCCTGAGCCCGCGGGTTCGAGACCCGCCTGGGCAACTTGGCGAGATCTCATCTCTACAATAAATTAAAAAATCAGACGGGCGTGGTAGCACATGCCTGTAATTCCGGCTACTCGGAAGGCTGAGGCGGAAGGATCGCCGGAGCCCAGCAGGTTGAGGCTGTGGTGGCTGGCAGTCTGGGCGACAGAGTGAGACTCCAACTCAAAAAAAAACCAAAAACATAGTGTATATGGGGTTTGTTACTATCTGTAGTTTCAAGCATCCACTAGGGGGTTTCTAAAGTATCCCCAATGGATAAGGGGGATGTACAGAGAAAAATCAGGACACAGGATTCAAAAAGTTTGATGCACACACACTCAAAAATGCATGCACAGACAGACACAAAGACCTTCCAAAGATAACCATATCAGAGTTAAACTTTAAAAATCTATTTCATTAATGTCCTTGTTATATTATTTTCTTTTTGTAAAATGACTTTTGCTTTCTGCACTTAGTCATATGGAAAACTTCTTTGTTACCCTATACATTTGTTTCACACATGGCACTGTGTAAACAGTGCAAGATATTGGTAATTGAGAGAAAATGTTTCTGTTTTCTCCTTAGTCAGTCATCTCTTTTCTCCTATGGTACTAAAAGAAAGAAAGCACAATCAGATCAACAATTTTTTAAAGAGTAGACGGCACAAAATAAGTGCTGAGCCTGGTTTAAGTTTGTTGTATTTTCAGAGAGCCATACACAGTGCTGAAGAGACAGTGAATAAAATATGCCATTGAGAATATAGCAAAACAAAAAGAGCTACTCTCAGAATGAGCATCTGAGAGCCAGCTCCCACCATGAACTAAGTACTCCCACTTCAGGACAGACTACAAATATGTAATTAACACAGATATCTAATTGCCTTAACCAAACAGGCAGCAAATTATGTCAAAGGGAAGAAATTAAACAGCAGGGAAAATGGAGAGCAAACTACTCAGGAAATTGTTTATTTGAGAAATGTGATCATAGTCACAAGTACACTTGTCTTTAATGTACTTGGCTAAGATATAGTCTCAGCAAACAGCTCTTGTCCTTTGAAATGGTAAAAGAAAGCAAGTTCTTTCAGTGAGAGGGAGGAGATGGTATTTTAGTCAGAAGACTAAGGAAATAGTAAAATTCTGATGTGTTTAATGTATTTGCCTTAAGTTCTGAGCCAATTAATTTAATCCAACTTTATGCTGAGCTCAATGTTAAAATAAAAAATGAATAGGAGAGCAGTACTTGATCAGTCAATATACCTAATCTAACGTGACCCATAGAACTAAGTCAGCCAATAAATGGGAACCGGGTTCAGGAACAAATTTAAATTTGTTTTACTGACACTGAATAAGATTTTTGTCAAAGATGTTTTAAAGTGTTATCTTTATGAAGAATTCTGAATAAAAATTATACATGGAAGATACATGGGTAAGATGATGATTTATACCTAATCATAACAGTTATATAAACTCTAAATTATTTTAGGAGCTGATTTTTATGGCAAAGATGGCGTCTTCTCTCCCATAAGTGAAGACTCTCTTTCTGTTCAAAGTTCTTCATATTTGAGAAGCTATCCATGGCTCA
Organism: Tarsius wallacei; assembly: GCA_963574415.1. Lineage (NCBI taxonomy): Eukaryota > Metazoa > Chordata > Mammalia > Primates > Tarsiidae > Tarsius > Tarsius wallacei. The sequence continues at coordinate 3,743 of CAUYQG010219754.1, read as the reverse complement.
TTCCATTTGGCTCCAGAAAAGTTATTCTGTTATTTTCTACACATATAATGTGAACCTCTGCATAGCTAAAGAATGGTTACTTCTATTTCGGGTGCACATTTTTTTTTACTCCGTCTTCTCTTGGAAAAATGCAAAAACCAATTGAGCATTCAGTTTTCTTTCTGAGAACTGTAGGAATTTTGTACTCTTCTCTCTTGTTATTTCGTTGCCTTTAAGGAAACAGAGGAAACTGAGAGTTGACATAATCAATAATTATAAACAGATCCTTGACTTTGGAAGGGACCTCAAAACTTATACGATAAAATGTACTATTCAGTAATCAATCTTCTTTAACATATTTTTGAAGGGAGGCATTTTAACTTTGATTTTAAAATCATTTAATGGCAGAAAGCTCATTATCTCACAAGGTAGTCTGTTTAACCATTTTCCAACACTATTTAGAAAGTTCTTTCTTGGAAGAAAAGTTGCCACCCTAATACTCCTAACTATGAATCTTCTGCCCTATAAAACAACAAGTGCAAAGTAATTACCTTATTTATATATCAATCCTTCAGATAGTTAAAGAGTGTTATTTCTTTCCATAGTCTTCTTTTCTTTAAGCTAGTCATCCAAAGCTACTTTCTATATATTTCAATAATTATATCCACCTAACAGAGCCATTGTGAGTATTCAGAGAGTGAAAGTTGTGTACAGGATCAGGAAGGTTACAAGTGTTTGCACATTGTTCAAAATATAAAATTACAAAGAGATCCCTGGGTCTTGTTATCTCTATCTATACTTTTTGAAGAAATCAGAAACCCTCTTTGGAATACTGTTTAATTGTAAATGTCAATATCCCTCTTCAGACTTGTGAGTAGAACTGCATATAATCCCTCAGCTGAATAGCATTCAGAGCAAAAATTTTGCACTTTATTTTTTGTGATCAGGACCTGAGCACTCATTATTTGTATCTTTTTGTGTGTAATGAATCAGCCCACCATTGTGTTAGCTTTTGTAGCTGCAACAGCAAATGATTGGCTTATTTACATATTCCAACTTGTTTTCACTTGAACTACTGCTACACTAATTTGTTTTCTTTTTTCTTTTTGTGAAGTATCTTATTTGATAACAATACTATTATAAGCTGTAGGAAGATTAACTCATGACTAAAATATAGATTCCATTTATATATCCTCTATTTCTGTCATTAAAAGTGATTATTGAAATTTATATATCATAAGTCATAAAGATCTTGTCTTTGACCTAAAACAAAAAACACAGACCAGTAAAGGACAGAGTATACACTGTGCTGACAACAAATATCTTTATGAAAATAATTTCTAGAAAAAGAATATTGGCAAACTGATTAAATTAAACTAAGATATTTGCTTACTGACATTTTAAAATTACCTTGCAAAGAGAATTTTTGTTTTTATCAGTAACAATTTGTCATGCATATCTACAGCAATTTAAATATCTAAATAATAAAAGAAATTTCCTTTACTCAACTTTAATTACTGTTTACCAGTGATTATATACAAGACTCCTATGCCTAACTAGTTTACATATACAATGACCCAATACCTTCCAAAGAGAGTCATCTCCTTTCTATAACCATCAGCTTAATAATGCTCAAAATCGTCCTGTGGGTACAGGAATAAAATTCTTTTTAAGTAATGTTTTGGCACATTTTTATTATCTTTAGAGAAAATAATAAACTATAAATAGGAGAAAAATAAAAACTTGGTGTTAACTTCAAAAGGGAATAGTATTAATACAATAATACTGGCTGTCAAGTCTGCAATTTCCTCTGGAGGAGAGAATTCCACATTCAGACATCTAAAATGTAACAGGTCACTAGGCTTGCTTAACCTTTTAGTTGTGAGCTTTATTTACGATTTTCTGAGGCCTGTAGCTATTTATATGGTTGTTTACGTCACTGATTTTAAGAGAAATTATGGAGACAGTATGATTAGACAAATTATTGGATTAGTGAGAAGAAGAAAAACACATTTCCGTAAAGTCTGATATGTAAGAGAAACTTATGTTGAAGGCCTGAATTCTAGTTCATTCTTGCTTAATCATGTTGATGATCTATCATTCAAGTCAACATATAGACACAAAGACATTCTGCAGATCTGAAACAATCCTCTACATCTGTGTCTATGAGGTGAAGAATAAATGACAATTCTATTTTTAGAGTATCTTAATTTATAAAAGATATAGTTGTACCTTAAACCATATATTACATTTCTATTTTTTTTGACATTTATACCAATAATTTTCATAACGTCAGCCTCCATATTGTACAAGTCTTATAACATGGCAGCTATTTTATTTATGTATTTATTTACATATCTCTTTATTTAGATAATTAAATATGACATTTTATAATGGATCAAACAATATGGCAGAATGAAAACATAATTTAACATAAGTTAGAAAGATGAGTCAAAGATGTGAAGGATGAATTGCAGAAATACAAGGCAGAGAAAGAGGTAAACTTAGTTCAAAACACATGTACTCATAATCTTAATTGTTACTGAGAAGAGGAAACCATAATTATTTGTAAGCCTCATAATTGTACAAAGTATTTTTTTATTGCTTAGGAAAAACAATCATGGTTTATTTCTTGGCCAGAAGAAAATTTCTTTCATGAGGTAACTGGGAAAATAATGTGCAAAGTCATACAATCAACAATACAGGCATACCTCAGGATACTGCAGGCTCAGTTCTAGACCACTGCAACAAAACCAATATCACAATAAGGTGAATACTGCAATAAAGTGAGTTAAATAAAATTTTTTGTTCCCAGTGCATTTAAAAGATATGTTCATAATGTAGTCTATTAAGTGTGCAATAGCATTATATATAAAAGCACACATACCTTAATTTGAAAAATACTTTACTGCTAAAACATGCTAACAATCATCTGAGCTTTCAGCTAGTTGTAATTTTCTTACCGGCAACCAGTCTTTATTCAATGTTGATAGCTGCTGACTGATCAATTTCTTGATATAAGACAACAATGAGATATGTCTCATCGATTGACTTTTTCACAAAAGGTTTCTTTGTAGCATGCAATGCTGTTTGAAAGCCCTTTACCCACTGTTGATATTTCGACCTCTTTCCATAAATCACAAGTGTTTTTAATGGCAGCTAAGACAGTGAACCCTTTGCAAAAGGTTTTCAATTTACTTTTCCCGGATTGATCAGGGGAATAATTATTTGTAGTAGCAATAGCCTTATGAAATGTACTCATATTTATTAAATAATAAGACTTGAAAATAAAATTACTACTTGATCCACAGCTGCAGAATGGATGTTATGTTAGCAAGCATTAAAACAACATCAATATCTTTGAACATCTCTATTAGAGTTCTTGAGTGGCCAAGTGCATTGCCAGAGAGCAGTAATATTTTTCAAGGAATCTTTTTTCTGAGCAACAGGCCCCAACAGTGGACTTAAATATTCAGTACAAATAAATAAAAATATTCGGTAAATCATGTTGTAAACAGATGTGATGCTATCTAGTCTTTGTTATTCCATTTATAGAGCACAGGCAGAATAAATTTAGCATAATTTTTTTTTTTTTTTTTTTTTTAATTTTTTTTTATTTTTTATTTTTTTTATTTTTTTAATTTTTTTATTTTATTTTATTATGTTATTGTGGGGTACAGTTAGGGGTTAGGCATACAAAAATATTTCGTTCAGGTACCCTTGTTGATAAGAGGTGTCTCCCCATCCTCAGATAGATACCCACC
>CAUYQG010219750.1:0-14673 GCA_963574415.1 Tarsius wallacei | reverse complement strand
GGCCACTGCAGCCTCGACCTGCTGGACTCCAGCGATCCTTCTGCCTCAGTCTTCCAAGTAGCTGGAACTACAGGCGCGCACTACCACGCCCGGCTAATTTTTGATTTATTGTAGAGATGAGGTCTCGCCAAGTTGCCCAGGCAGGTCTCGAACCCGCGGGCTCAGGCAATCCACTCACCTCAGCCTCCCAAAGCGCAAGATTACAGGCTGAGCCACGGAGCCCAGCTGGTATCAACTTTTAAAGAGTTCATCGCAGTTGTCTTATAGCATGCCTCATATTCTGGATTTGTTGAATTGTATTTCATTTTATAAAATTGTTGACCTTTCTCGTGTAATTCCTATAAACTGATCAGTAAGGTCTGAGACTTGATTAGAATTGGATTGAACGTTTGTGACAGGAACACGTCAAAAGTGATACTGGGCTGGGCTCAGTGGTTCAACCTGTAATCTCAGCACTTTGGGAGGCCAAGCTGAGTGGATTGCCTGAGCCCATGGGTTTGAGACCAGCCTGGGCAACTTGGCATTCCTTGTCTCTACAATAAATAAAAAACTAGTCAGACATGATAGCGTGTGCCTCTAGTTCTGGCTACTTGGAAGGCTGAGGCAGAAGGATTGCCGGAGCCCAGTAGGTCAACGCTGGGGTGGCCATGAGTGTGCCACTGCACTCTAGCCTGGGTGACAGAGTGAGACTCCAACTCAAAAAAAAAAGTGATTCTGCGTGCTTTATGTTGCATCACATCATGACATCATGGACTTCCTAATGTGATGCAACATAAAGCATGCAGTATCACTTTTATTGCCCCATTCTATTAGCCCACGCAGTATCACTTCTATTACCCCATTATTAGTAATGCTGTGTGATCACTTGTCTACAGATGCGTGGCGAAGTAATCTATACTCTGTTGTATAGATTTGTTTCTCTGTAAACAGAAATCTCCAGGGTGGTATCTTGACAAGGTGTAAATATTCTGTCTTCCAACAATCTTTCACACCATAGCTTTAGGATATATTGACGACCATTCCTTGAAATAGTACTTGTGCTAGGAATTGTAAATGGTGACCTTCTAATTCTATCATTCATTCTACATTTTCTTGCAGACATTCTTCTGTTACAAAAAAAGAAAACAAAGGTTTCCTTTTAAAAACTTTCTCACCCTATAATTTTGTATATTAATACAATATATAATAATAAATTAAATACATGTATGTAATGTATAATATATAACATTAAAATGGAAAAATAGTTTGCTTAGTGTCAGAGTTTTTCTTGAACATTTTTGTATTATAATAATTTTTTTCTTGAATTTTGTGTAGTCCTGTAATTTACAAATAATGGCATTAAAAAATATTTTCTTTCCAGTATATATTTTTATAAGTTATTTATTTTCTAATTACATTGACAAGGAACTCCAGGACAGTGTGCAAAAATGATAATAATTCTTGATTTGTTCCTGTCTGTGATGGCAATGATTCTAATGTTTCGCCATTGTGTCTGTCCATGGCTTCTGATGTCTTTTATCAAATTTAGGATATTTCCTTCTGTCTCTGACTTTAATAAGAGTCTTAACAGATGCCTTTTTATATTCATCAAAATGGTCATACTATGTAACATCTTTGATCTGTTAACATAACCCACTATATGAATAAATTTTCTAAAATCGAATCATTCATTTTTAGAACATATTTTTTTCAGTCAAGATTTATAATTCTTTTGATAGTTTTGGAATTGATTTGCTTTATTTTATTTAGTGTTTTCTATCCATAGTTATAATTAAAATTGGCTCATATTTATGTGTTTTGCTTGGGTATCATAATTAGGTTGGTTGTATGTCTCTAATTGTCAACCTTTCAGTCTTCCTGTCATTTGGAACATACCTGTTTGCTTAAGATTTTGCAAAACTCATACAGCAAAACTTTTTAGGCCTGTCCTTTATTTTCTTTCTTCTTCTTCTTTTTAAAAAAATGTTTTTAGGTTTTAACAATTTTTACGTAAGTGACTCATCGGTACATTTTCATTATAGAAAAGTAAAAAAGTTTAAACTTATGTTCTCACTCACTTTCCAACTCTTGCTTCCCTCTCCAGAGGTAACCACTGTCAATGGTTGGCAAAAACTTTTCTGTGCATTTAAAAGATTAAAGAATTAAAATCCGGCCAGCCACAGTGGCTCGAGCCTGTAATCCCAGCACGTTGGGAGACCGAGGCAAGAAGATTGTCTGAGCCCAGGAGTTCAAAACCAGCCTGGGCAACTTGTTGAGACCTCATCTCTACAATATATCAAAAAATTAGCTGGGTGTGGTAACGCACGCCTGTAGTTCCAGCTATTTGAAAGGCTGAGGTGGAAGGATCACCTGAGCCCAGTGGGTTGACGCTGGAGTGGCCATGAGCATGCCACTGTACTCCAACCTGGGAGACAGATTCTGACTCAAATAAAAAAAGAATTAAAATCACACTCTATTATTTACTAATGGGCAATTACACAGTACTATGTATTTGCATGCATTACGTGTGTACGATTTCATCTATGCATTTGCCCACAATATAATGAAATGCATGTATGTATTGCCATAAATTACATATAGATGAGAATACAATTTTTAAATACATATCTACAATGGAATTATGTCATATGAATTTTTTAAATTGTAAAATATATTATATATAAAACAAAATTCACCATTTTAGCTATTTTTAAGTACAAAGTTCAGTGGCGCTGAGTACATTCACACTGTTTTACAACTATCCATCTCCCACACTTTTCATCTTGCAAAACAGAAACTTTGTACTCACTAAACAATAACTCCATTTTTCTGTCCCCCAGACCTTGGTACCCACCATTCTACTTTCTGTTTCTATGAACTTGACTATTCTAATTACCTCATATAAGTAGAATCATGCAGTATTTGTCATTTTATGACTGGCTTATTTCACTGTGCATAATATCTTCAAAGTTCATCCATATTTTAGAGTGTGTCAGAATTTTCTTTCTTTTTAAGCCTGAATAATATTCCGTGATAGATTTATACCAAATTTGATATTTATCCATTCATCCATGGATAGACACTTGGATTGCTTTCACCTTTTGGCTATTGTTAATAATGACCATGAGTGTACCAGTATCTGTTTGTGTCCCTGCTTTCAGTTATTTTGGTTATATATCTAGAAGTGGAATTGCTGGATCATACAGTAATTCTATGTTTAATACTTTATGAAACTGCCATGCTGTTTTGCATTGTGGTTATACTGTTTTACATGCTCACCAGCAGTTCATAAGCATTCCAGTTTCCCTACATCCTCACCAATACCTGTTATTTTCTGTTTATTTCATTATTTTTTGTAATGGTCATCCTAATGGATGTGAAATGGCATCTCATTGCAGTTTTGATTTATATTTCCCTAATAATTCTTGATATTGAGCATTTTTATGTGCTTATTGGTTATTTGTATATCCTCTTTGGAGAAATGTCTATTCAAGTTCTTTTGATCTTTTTTTAAAAAGTAGGGTTTTTTTGTTGTTGTTGAGTTGTAGGTGCTCTTTGTATATTACAGATAGTAATCTCTTATATGTGATTTGCATATGTCTTTCCCATTCTGTGTTTTTTGTCACTCTGTTGATTGTGTCCTTTGATGCATAAAATTTTAATTTTAATGTAGCCCAATTTATTTTTTTATTTGTTTTCTGTGCTTTTAGTCATTTTTTTAGTCATATACATATGTATATATACATATATATGTATATATAATCTTTCCACACTAGGTCATATGGCTTCTTATCATTACTTTTATCAGTTGCAGAGTATTCCTTAGTATGGATACATTTGTTTATTTAACCTGTTCCATATGATGGACATTTAGGTAGAGTTTTTTGTTTCCTGTTACATGTATAGATATTAAAAACAAACAAAAAAATTCTAGAAAGGACACTCATCAGAGTGTTAGAAATAATGGTCTATGGGTAAGAGAATTAGAAATAGTTTTGTTTTGCCTTTTTATTTATCTGTATTTTCTAATTTTCAATAATAAACATATATTTTTATTTAATAAAACTTATAAACTAGTCAGTAAATATATCAACATACTTTGCTTCACCAATTTCGTTCTGGAGAGTTTATCCAAAAAAATGTTCTCCACAAGTTAATCTAAAAACAAAATCTTCTCAAAATAATTCATACCCTTGATAATGTTCTAGTATTTAGAAACTGACAATGTTCAGGTAAGGGATTAATGGGATAAAATTTCATATATGAACTTAGATTATTGTGTGGGCATAAAAATAGAATTATCAGAATAGTACCAGCATGAATAACATCCTCAAGGACCAGAATTTCCACTAGGTAGTTATCCAGGCCAAGGATCATGAAACTTTTCCATGAAGGATCAGATAGTACAGTAAATATTTTAGACTTTGTGAGCCATACTGTCTCCATTACTCCTAAACACTGCCTTTTGCCTGTAGAGCAAAAACAGCCTTAAAGGAATGGGTGTGGCCAGATTTGGCCTGAGGGCCACAGAGAGCAGACCCCTATCAAAGCACAAGGAGGAAGTCTGGGGAAATAAGGCATTGAGAAATAAAGCTGGTGCATTTATCTTCAGTATTTCTTTAATTTATTTAAGAATGTAGTTAAATAAAATTATGTAATATGAGTCCACCTTACACATAATTTTAAAAACAATATTTTCCAAAGATTTCTTGACTATAATATGAAAATGAAATATAGTTAGTAACACTTTGCAAATACTCTCAGTTCTGATTGACTTGCTCATTTCCATGGGCCTTTAGTGCACAAGTTTTACTACATTTGTCTTCTGGTCTTTCCTAGGAGAAGAAAATGTCATTGCTGTTCCTTTGGGAAGTCGAAGTGTGAGAATTACTGTAAAAGGACCTGCCCACCTCTGTAAGTAGAATTTAATCTTAACATTGGTTTTATTTCCTGATAGCTTATTTATCAAGAAAAAAAAAAGTCCAACAAACTATAAACCTTTCTCTGGGCCGGGCATGGTGACTCAAGCCTATAATACCAGCACTTTGGGAGGTCAAGGTGAGAGGATTGCCTGAGCCCAGGGATTCGAGAACAGCCTGGGCAACTTGGCAAGACCTCGTCTCTACAATAAATCAAAAAATTAGCCGGGCGTGGTGGCACACACCTATAGTTCCAGCTACTTGGAAGGCTGATGCAGAAGGATCGCCCGAGTCTGCTAGGTTGAAGCTGCGGTGGCCGTGAGTGTGTCTCTGCACTCCAGCCTGGATAACAGAGTGAAACTCCAAATTAAAAAAAAAAAAAAAAGAAGAAGAAGAATTTCTCTGGGTCAAAAGCATCTCACATTTTTGGTAGCTTTTAAGTGTGTATTTATGTGGGTGAATGTGTACATATATGTTTGGATATTTTGATCCAGAAATATGCAGCTGAGAAATGTCCTTTAAGAAAAGTTTATAATACAATATTGAAATAAAAATGCTTAAGGTTACCATCAGATTGAAAATCTTGAAAAAAAAATACCCTAGAGTACATTTTGGTCCAAATTAGAAAAACAAGAGAATATCTTTGTGACAGTGAAGCAAACAATTATGCAAAATCCCTTATTTACCCTTAATATTATTATGGAAATTATGACTCAAAGATTAACTGATTTTCTTAAAAACAACAAAATTACTAAAATGTTTACAGCCATGTATCACTTCCTTTGGCGTCTCACTCTGTTATCTAGACTGGAGTGCAGTGGCATGGTCATGGCTCACTGCAGCCTCAACCTCCTGGGCTCAGGTGATCCTTCCACCTCTGCCTCCTGAGTAGGAGTAGCTGCGACTACAGGTGTAGGCCACCACACTGAGCTAATTTTTTTTTTTTTTTTTTTTTTTTAGTAGAGTCGAGGTCTCGCTGTGTTGCCCAGGCTGTCTCAAACTTGTGGCCAGAAGTGATCCTCCTGCTTTGGTCTCCCAAAGTGTTGAGATTATAGGCGTGAGCCACTGCACCCAGCCCCAAGGCTTTCTTTGTAATAAAGCATCAAAACATGTTTTAAACTTCCCTTTTAAATGGCTTCAAAGCCCATAGCTCTAGATAAGGGTAAATCTTCATCCTTATAAATACAAACTTGATTTGGGGAAACAGGTAAAAATCGTTGGATCCAGATTTTGTAAAACTTTTGGGTAAACACATTGTAAAATACCATTTTGGATTAAAAAATGTGAAGTGCTGAATATTCATTGCAGTATTATTCATAATAGCCACCAAGTGGAAACAACCCAAACTTTTCAATGAATAAATAAAATATGACATAGATGATATACAATTTGGCTATAAAAAGGGATGAAATACCTGATAATAAGATACAACATGGATGATCTTTGAAAACATTATTCTCAGTGAAAGAAGCCAGTCATCAAAGGCCACATATTACATTATTCCATTTATATGTAATGTCCAGAATGGGCAACTCTATAGAGATGGAAAATAGATTGGAGATTGCCTGGCTAATAGATATGGTGTTTCTTTTGAAGGTGACAGAAATGTTCTAAGCTTAGGTCATGGTGATGGCTTTGCTCTGTGAATATACTGAAACTATTAAATTACACATTTTAAAATAAGGGCAAAGTCTATGACATGTGAATTATTTATCAAAAAGATGTTTTTTAAAAAATGCAGTGAATGGGCCTGATATTCACATGATATTAAAAGCAGTTCTCCAAAATTCAGCTCCAAAAATAGTTGCAGCTGTTTTTAAGCTACAAAAACAGAGTAAGTAAACAGTAAACAGAATAAGTAAAGTTTAATACTTTGAGACAAAAATTCACTTATATGCATATATGTTCTGGCATATTCAGCATAGCTTTATATTCAGGACTGGTATTCTTCTAAAAGCAGGGCTCAAAAAATGTTCCCATTTCTCCAAAAGTGACAAATTTGTTGCTTGAGCTATTTCCCCTTCTGAACAATTTCACAATTGTTACTGGAATTATTTCTGGAAGTTATCCTTCTTTGCTGATAATTAGAACTGGCTTCATTTACACAGAATGCAGTTAACATTTCTGAATATGTAACTATAGAAGTTTTATTTTCTTAATTTATACAACTGTTTTCTTATATTTTTATTTGTAAAATCAAACGTATTTCTAAAATGAAGCTTATTTTGCAGTAATAAACCATTCTTTTAGCATCCATATTAACTACAACCCTCTAAAGGCTGCATTACCACAAACTGAAAACACCTAGTAACATTAATGTCAGTATTTTTGCTGTGGAATAAAACTTAATTACAGAATGTACATCTGACATATTGCCTATAGGTGTTTGTTTAGATCCTGGTTTTCCAGTCCAATCCCAAGTCTGGCCTCAGCATTATAGGAAGCACACAGCCCCAAATTTTCCAGTAGTGCATATTTTCATAAATGAAAGCAATAAGAGGATCCCTGCAAAAGAGATTTTATTGTAGCAAAACTTTAGTATTAAATGTGTTTGACTAGCAATAAACTTGAGAAGCCAAGAGGCCATAAACTGAAAACCTCCAATTCAATTGGAAGAATATTTTTCCCTTTAAGTCCTGTCTGATGACCATATATAGAGCTGGTATAACTATAAATATGGATATTATACATAATGACCCAATCAAAGGAAATTGATACTGAATGAAATTAACATGTACTACAAAAATACAACTCTACCATATGCATAGGTTTGATGTATTTACAATTATGTTAACTGTGCTAAATGCTCATTTACCTAAACTAAAAGAACCTGGGTGGCCTTTAGAATTTAGGGAGATCCCTTGGGAATGGTTATCATGACCCTACCTCTTTTGAAAGACGAGTGAACTGACACTTCTCAGTGCAAATCCTTCAACTAGAAGTAGTTAGAGGCATTTGTCATCTTTCTAGGCATCATTCCTTTTGAAAACAACTAGTATGGATTAAAATACTTAAAGGCATCATTAGAGACATGAGACGATTTGGGGATGCAAGAAGGTCTTGATTTCTGATTCTATTTTTCATCCTTTTTGAGACTATCTATCGTTTCTTCTTCCTCTCCTCCACTCAATATCAATCCTGGAGAGGAGAAAAACATGTGGGCAGAGGCAACAGGAAAGAAGGCTCCTGCTCTTTTCCTTTAATAGTGATGGGGGTGTTTATAGGCTTCCTGGGGCCTCCCGAGCACTAATCCCCTTGCTGCAGAAACCGCAGAGGGGTCAGTGAGAGCTGAAGGGCTTGTGCATGTAGCTCTGACTAGCCATGACTCACACATTGTCACAACACAGTGTGCAGTAAATACATGGAGGTGATAGAGATTAATAAAAACTTAATAAAGGCATCCATAAGTAATAGATCATTTGAATTGTTGATTGAAAAACCACAAACTCCTTTTCTGTCATTTATTTCAAGAGGCACAGGCACTAAAGAGAAGCAAGTTTGCCATCAATAAAAATGACAGCTTTTGAAGAACTGCACTGGCCTCCATCTCACTGTGGATTCGGCACAATAGCTTTGTTAATCTGAATCATCAGGATTGTTTGCATTCATAAGCTCCACCTTCATCAAATCACTTCGCCTTTATTCACCCACCTTTGACTCTGCTAACTCATTTACACAATTGAGGTCAAAATGCCTGCTTTCTACCTCCTAGATATGCAGCCAGTGTTTGTGCGCTAGAGAACTGGAAGCCTTTTAAAATAATCGAAGTAAAGATATTTTACAATAAGTATACAGTTCAGCGGAGAAGAAGAGTGGTTTGGATAATTTACATGAACTTGAAAATTGTTTTTGCTATTTGTGTTTTTATCTCCTTGTCATTGAAAATTTTAGACACTGTTGAAATAGTGTGATAGACTATGTTAAAAAACAAAACACCAAAATCAAGTTAACAGAAATACTGGCCTTTACTTTAGGGCATGAATTTCATAGCAACTCGTCTTCCCTTCCTCCCAGATCTCCTTCCCAGATTCTTACACCCCCTGCCCCAAGTCTGTATCCTGATGAAACTTGGAAAGCTGTGATCCAGAAGGTTAGCACAATGGTAAAGCAATTACTACCTCAACACAGCCGTGGAATCCATCGCTCACTTCTTGAATTTAATCAAGTCATTTCAGGCTAAATCTCAGTCTAGAAATTTGGTGTTTCACATGCCTTCTATAAGGATGAATTACGGCCAACTTTATTTTGTGTTTTGATAGTGCCTTGATGCTTGTTGTGTTTTCTGATTTACTTTAGAGACTGAATTCATCCAGTATAGGGCTCACTTACTATCTCCAGTTCCCCATCTAATTTTTACTGACAACTCACTTTATAACACTCAGTTTTATATCTTCATTGGAACTAGGAAATGAATTTAATCTCACACTTTCCAAAAATCTACTGCGGTCATGGAGATCAGGGCCAAAGTGGTTGGGGTTTTGTGTGCCTGAAAGTAGCCAGCATTATTCTTCGACCACTAATGACTCCTCCAGATCAAGGAGCTCATGTCCAGCCTTTGAATTTTCCCAGAAAAGTTCCCAGCCTGCCTGTCAGGGATAATCAGGGATGTCTCCTAATGCCTGTTATGCAGTCTGTCCAGGGCGCTTGAATTCCTGCAGCTGCTCCAGTGGCAGAGAGAAAGTCCAGCAAATGAAAATAGCCAAAGCCCACAACATATTGATTGAAGCTTCCTAATACCTGATCATTTTGTCAAGTTTTATCAGCTTTCCATTTTTTAATTTTGAAACTCAGTGTAGTTTTGGTTCTGTTGTGTCCTTTGTTTGAGATTGTTAAAAACTGGTACTATACCACTGAATCAAAGGTAGGTTTCAGAGTAGAGTTGGACATGGGAGATTGTCCGCTCTGACTCCTTTTAGATATGAAGCAATGAAAACCCAAGGCAGCAAGTTAGAGAAAGCTGGGAACAGAAACACAGGTGCCCACAGCTGTGTGTGTGTGTGTGTGTGTGTGTGTGTGTGTGTGTGTGTGTGTATTTTTAATTGCCTCGCTCAACCTCAGACCAGGTCTGCTAAGTATGATGACACTAACAAAATAAAAGAAAGAGAAGAGGAGGAGAAGAAAGAAAGAAATTTAAATGAAATAAGCATACTATTTTGTTCAAATTGTGGGCAAACATTTTTTTCTCCAGGAGGTCTCAAAAGCACTTCATATAAAAGCAAATTCAAATAAGGGGGTAGTATGCCTGAAGGAGATCTTCGTGGCAATGGAATGGTTCTGTAGTTTTATTGTTGTGGTGTGGGATCAAATGACATCAAACTATACACACACATTGTACCAATGTCAGTTTCCTGGTTTTGATATTGTACTGGTTTCATGATATGTGACCTTTGAACAAACTGGATGATGGTTACCTAAGTCATCGCTGTACTATTTTTGCAACTTCTTGTGAATCAATAATTACTTAAAAATGAAAAATTTTGTTTGCAAAAAGCAAGTTTGAGATTTGCTGTGACTTTTGTCTAAATAAAAGACTAGGCTTAAGATCTTCTGAACAGGTAATAAAGTGAATAAATATAACTTTACCTTGAGTATTAGCTACATTGTGAAAAAAATAAAGAAAATTTTTCCCTTTTTACCTTATAGTAGAAATGACTCCAAAGTATTGAGTAGGTCTATTTGGGCATACCACCCTTGTTAGCTCATTTTTATGAGCAACCAAAAATCTGACATATCTATTCCACCGGTATGAATCAGTGTCGTTAAATTGAGTGGGTGTTTTGATATTGTGTTGATATTATATAATAGTGTTGTACTTAGTAAAATGTCTTCTAAAATAAGATGTCTTTAAAATAATTGACTTGAATTTTATTTTTTAATTGTAGTTATTGAATCAAAAACACTTCAAGGAAGCAAAGGAGAACACAGCTTTAATAGCCCTGGAGTATTTGTTGTAGAAAACACAACAGTTGAATTTCAGAGGGGCTCAGAGAGGCAAACCTTTAAAATCCCAGGACCTCTGATGGCTGACTTCATCTTCAAGGTAGGATGACCCACTTCACAAACATCTTACATCTGAAGCTCAGAACATTTTGATATTAAAAACATTGTTTGCTTAGCAGGAGGTCATCAGTGATTGTTATTTGTTGGTTTGTGTTTTTTGAGTTCAGGTCTCCGTTGTCCAGGCTGGAGTGCAGTGGCATGATCACAGCTCACCACAGCCTCAACCTCTTGGGCTCAGGCAATGCTTCTGCCTCAGCTCCTGAGTAGCTGAGAGTGCAAGTGTGTGCCACCACACCCTGCCTATTTTTTATTTTTTGTAGAGATGGGGTCTGCTATGTTGCCCAAGCTGGTCTCGAACTCTTGGGCTCAAGCAATTTTCTTGCCTTATCCTCCCAAAGTGCTGGGATCACAAGCATGAGCCACTATGTTTGGCCAGTGATTGTTTTTATATAGAGCATGTGTCATTCATATTTCCATCTTGGCAACCCATTCCTAAAAATTGTTCATCACTTTCAAGTTTCTGTTCCTAAACTCTGATGGCTAAGAAACAAACTTCACTTTTATAGGGGAAATATTCATTTTTCTGGATTTTTTTTTTTTTTTTTGAGTTGGAGTCTCACTCTGTCGCCCAGACTGAAGTGCAGTGGCCGCTCCCGGCCACCGCAGCCTCGACCTGCTGTGCTCCGGCGATCCTTCCGCCTCAGCCTTCCAAGTAGCTGGAACTACAGGCGAGCGCTACCACACCCGGCTAATTTTTTCATTTATTGTAGAGATGAGGTCTCACCAAGTTGCCCAGGTGAGTCTCGAACCCATGGGCTCAGGCAATCCACTCACCTCAGCCTCCCAAGGCACGGGATTACAGGCTGAGCCACCGAGCCCGGCTATTTTTCTGTTTATAATCTCTCATTGCTGTGTGCAGTTTTGTTTTGTTTTGCTTTTTAAGAGACAGGGTCTGCTATGTCACCCAGGCTGGAGTGCAGTGACTGTTCACAGGCGCCATCATGGTGTGCTACAACCTTGAACTCCTGGGCTCAAATGTTCCTCCTACCTTAACCTCCTGATTATCTGTGTTCGGTTTTGAGTTTGGTGAAAATGGCCAGTGGTTAAATGCACCATATCTTAAACTTGT
The DNA here is from genome assembly GCA_963574415.1 of Tarsius wallacei. NCBI lineage: Eukaryota > Metazoa > Chordata > Mammalia > Primates > Tarsiidae > Tarsius > Tarsius wallacei. Next base: position 2,646 of record CAUYQG010219750.1, on the reverse strand, counting down.
ATTGTGGCATGGCATGTCTTCTCCTTGCAAAGGAGAGCAGGGAGGACAGAGGCCCATTCTTTACCCTCCTTTAAGATAGTTATCCTTAAGGGATTGTTACTTCCATCTTCAGCCCTTAGAATGTGCACCCTTGCAGTGGGCTGATTCAGATCAGTGTTTTCTTCCCCAGATGTTTTATTATGGGCACCTGTCATAAGGTTCCTTCAGAAGAACCCTTCTTCCCTGGAACCATGAGCCTATATGCCCTTTTTGTATAAACCTGGAGTATCTTTCCTCACTCAGAGGACATGAAGTGTGGTGGCCCATATATCTCCAAGGGGACACAATTTGTAACTCTTCTGATAAATTTGAAAATGCCTAAGAAATGAAAAGGAAAAGCTAGTTCAGTGGGTAGTTTTTCCCTATCCTCTTTTGGAAACTCATCCAAAATGTAAATGGAAGACAAAAAATAGCCCCGATTGTCAATGATATCTGCCTGTGTGAAAAAAAATGAAAAAAAAGCACAACCCAATACCTTCAAAAGAACGTTGTCTCTGTTCAACGTATTAATTTGTGAAGAATGTTTCATTGAGACATCAGTTGTGTCAGCAGAGAAATATGTATGGAGGTAGATGAGAGCTGCTAACTGATCCAAATTCCCAAGATTTAAATTCAACTTGAAGGATGACCAGCCAAGTGTCGGCCTGCACAGTGTTTTGTTTGATTTTGTTTTGACACTTTGGATTTTCAATGGTCAACATTTAAAAATCAAGAGTTTTTTACAGAAAAAAAAAATTTGTTTTCTGTTTCTCTTTAAAAATGAGAAAAATCTGACAATTAGCTGGCATTTTACCACAGCAGTCGCTGGCTGCAGCTGGATGACAACTGGCCTTTTAGTGAGGGCTCCCTTCCTCCAGTTTGCCGTGATCCAAGCCCTCACTGTTATATCCCTGACATTACAGGCATAATCCTTGCCATTCATCCCGATTCAGGCCTTTAGACCATCTGCCTAGCCTCCACAGATATTTAAGTTTGTGACTTCTATGTCAGATTCTTAAATAATTGACCCAATATTCTTCTTTGACAGTCACACTGTGAAAGGTTTTGGGGAAGCCATAATTGTCATCTTTCTTTTCTAGTCTCTTTCTGGTCTCTTGTTATGGCATAAATTATAAATTCTACACGTCTTCCTCTCCTTAGGGCCTTTCCACTTGATTCTCAAGTAGAAACGCATACACACACACACACACACACACTCTCTCTCTCTCTCTCTCTCTCTCTCTCACACACACACACACACACACACACTCACACACAGTCTTTTCTCCCTTTTAATTACTACTCAGAATCTGTACTGTTCTCGTCAATTTGGAGGTCTCTGAGTGAGAGGGAGATATAGGTTGGGGGAATTACCCACAAAGATTAATATGTCATGAGTTTGGTTAGAGTATCCAACACGGGTAGATCTTGAAGATGTGTTGTTTTTTGATACCATGTAAAAAACACACACACATATTTGTATGGGTGTGTATATAAATACAAGCATATGTATATGTGTGTACATACATTTTAAAAAATATTTGGAAGGATATATCTCAAAATAAAAACAACAGAGGTTATTTCAGAGGTGATAAATGTAACGTCCAGTTCTTAAAATAACTTCTAAGAAGAAGAATGAATTCACACATCACTTATATAATTAAAAAATTATTTTATACCTTCTTGCCCAAATTATGTATTCACTTCTTACTGGAGAACATTTTAACAGCATGTTATATGTACATTGTCTGAGTTAGCACCCAGTCCTCTATTTTCTTGTCTCTAAGTTCCAGCTCTCTCAGATTTAATAAATAGTTATAGACTTTGACTTCAACCTCTGGAAAGCTTTTGATCTCTCTAGACTGAAAAAAAATTTTTTTAAACACTATATTTATTAAAGAGGGTGTTATACACCACTGTCTGACTGATTATAAATAGAGCCTCATTTTAATACCCACAGCCATTTTCTTTGGTGGATGTGGTGTGTTTGGTGGGAGAGAATTTGACAAAATTGGAGACACTTGTCATGAAGCAAGAATGACTCTGATGTTGTTTTTCCCTGACTTGGGAACTTGTCCAAGCAATGTGGGTTTCTAGGAAACATCCTTTTCCATCCGTTACTTTTTTTCCTTTGATTTTGAGCATGATAGTATTTCCTAACCTGTGTTGTTGCTAAGATAAGGAACTCTTTGCTTTCATTAATCTCTTTGTGGCCTATCACACTATCAAGTGATGGCTGTACTTGAGTGGAAGTTTAAAAGTGTGTGTGACAGCCGGGCTCCGTGGCTCAGCCTGTAATCCCACCCTTTGGGAGGCTGAGGTGAGTGGATTGCCTGAGCCTGCGGGTTCAAGACCCGCCTGGCCAACTTGGCGAGCCCTCATCTCCACAATAAATCAAAAATTAGCCGGGCGTGGTAGCTTGCACCTGTAGTTCCAGCTACTCGGAAGGCTGAGGCGGAAGGATCGCCGGAGCCCAGCGGGTCGAGGCTGCGGTGGCCGGGAGCAGCCACTGCACTCCAGTCTGGGCGACAGAGTGAGACTCCAACTCAAAAAAAGAAAAAAAAGGAAGAAGCTATTTAAATGAATTGGGGAGTTAATAAAGATGTAGATGTTTTTCACCCATTCTAT
>CAUYQG010219745.1:0-62152 GCA_963574415.1 Tarsius wallacei | reverse complement strand
TTGGGAAAAACCAGGTGAATAGTGGTGACTTTCACTGAAATAAAGAGAAGAAGAAGAAGACAAAATTAAGAGTAGAGGGTTCTCTTTCTCTCTCTCTCTCTCTCTCTGTGTGTGTGTGTGTGTGTGTGTGTGTGTGTGTGTGTGTGTGTATTTGATGTGGAGCTTAGGGGTGAGGGCTTGGTCTATGGAGATTATGAATTCAATATGGGATACATCAAATTCTAAGTGACTGTGGTTCATTCAACTCAAGTAGACAGCAGAGAATATGAGTCAGGGTTCTGGGGAGATATTTGGGTTATAAGTATTGACATGGGAATGGTCAGCCTGGCAATAATTTTTGCAGTAATTTACAATTGAGTAAATTAGATTGGGGTGGGCAGCTGCATAGAGAGAGAAAGAAGGAAAAGAATGAAGTTCGATCCTTGTGAAATTCCATTATTTAAAGTATAGAAAGAGTAAGAAGGATCCATAAAAGAACTAGAAAGCAGTGCCCAAAGACATAGGAGGGAAGCCAGGGGTAAATAACTTTGTTGGAGAAACCAGAAAGAATTCCCAAAAGAAACGTGATGACAGTATTAAGTTTTGCCAAGGTCAAGCAAGATTAGAATTCAAAATACTCTTTGCAAATAAGGAGATCACTAATGACATTTGTTGGTGAACTTTCAATAGATAGATGACAATAGAAGTCTGATTATAATGAGCTGCAATCTGTATAAAATACAGATAAAAAGATGCATGATATGCAGTTTCCCATCTATAAAATGGATACAATAACACAAGATTAAATGAGATCACTGGCTTCCGACACAGTATCTAGCACTCAGTAGCTACTCAAAATATTTTGAAGAAGTAATTTTTTTTTTCAGTATCATCAATACAAGGTCAGGGATTTCATATTAATTCAGTAGAATTTAATTCAACTTATATGAGCTAAAACCAACTACTCCAATAATTTGTATGGAAAAGATAGTGACTCATTTTCATAATTGTTTACTAATGATAAGGATACAGGATAATGCTTATTAGCACATAAAGTTTATAAAATGTATTGAGATAAAATATGCTAAAGCCCTATGAAAAATAAATAATAATTTAGTTACTTTGATATACTATAGTCAAAATGGAGCACTTAAGATAAAATTGGATGTATGCAAAACAGATATAATTTAATCCATTTATATTCATAAATCAATTCTATTCTCCACTTCAGGATTGCAATGATGTTTATGTACTGCATTGTATAGAGGAGTGAGAGGGCAGGAACTGTAAGAAATGTTATCTCTTGTTAGATAATTAATTCATTTTTAATAGTCTTGAGTGAATTCTGTAAGTTAAACCTGGCATTATACATGTTACATGTGTAAAGCCCTATAATAACTATTAGGCTGAAGATTCTCATTCCTCTTTTTCAGATTAGAACATGCAAGTTCATAGAGAGTAAGAATTGTCCAGGAGACACACTTATTTAGCAGAAGTGCTAGGACTTAGTCTCTGTTTAACTCCAAGCATACTAGGATGTCTTTTTCGGATCCCATCCATAAAGGCAGTGGCCCCATGGCCTAACTGCCTCCTAAAGACCCCATCTTTAATGCTATTATATTGAAGATTAAGTTGCAACATAAATTTTGGAGGGGACACAAACATTCAAGCCATAGCAGATAACGAATTACTGTGGTAGTTAAACACAGGCAATCTCTGGAACCAAGAATACAAAATGAAACTAGTGCTCTATTATGTCTGGGACAAAAGTGGCAAGAACCGTGTGCCATTGGTGAAATGAATGGAAAATATTTAAAAATCTTTCAATAGAGAGGATACTGCTGTGGGTTAGTTAATTGATTAAGCTATAACCCATATGAAAATGGTTGCTCTAATCAAGAATTCACTACAGTGGTATCTAGTTAGCATTCTAATTAGAAAATTTTTACATCTCAAAATAAGTTCTAGAGATCTAGTATACAGTCTAGTGCCTATAGCTAACAAGACTGTCTTGTATACTTGAAATTTGCTGAAAAGGTAGATCTGATTAAAAACAACAACAACAATGGTAATAAATGTGGCAGAAGAAAACTTGGGAAGGTGATAGATATGTTTATGTCCTTGATGGTGGTGATGATTCCACAAGTGTATGCTTATCTCCAAACTTAGCAAGATTTTTACATTAAATGTGCACAAAATTTTATATGGCAATCCTGTACCAATAAAGTGGTTTTTACAAAAGAAAACAAATAAGCATATCCTTCTTCTAGACTAAAGGTTTTTTAAAAAAAGAAGAGTCTTATTCTAGAATTGGTGTCTACCTGTTCTTCTGTTATCCATACCTACCTAGATCAATAACAATGTTTTGCTAATTATCTTAGAGATTATCAGAAAAAATTGTCAAATTACTATCCTGTTACATCCATGGATTATATTAGAAATGAGTTATCTTTGGTAGAATTATTAAAAATATATGGATTGGCAAAAATATTTTATAAAAATTTTCATCATTGCATCAACAGGGTGTTACAAACATAGAGAGGTCTCCAGCCTGTACTTTAGGGAATTATTACTAAAATGTCTGTGGTAGGCCACTGTTAAGAAGATTTTTAGTTGCCTAATAATAGAACATAAAGGACACAGATCCCTTTATCTGACCTGTTGTTAAAACTGCCTTGAATGAATGTTTCATGCAACATGATGGTCAAAGTACCTAAAACTGAAACTTCATCAGATTTATAGAATGAACCATGTACATGTGGACTTTTAAAGGCTGTTATCAAATAAATTAAATGTTTTTTTAAAAAACAAATAAGCCGGGCTCGGTGGCTCAGCCTGTAATCCTGCGCCTTGGGAGGCCGAGGTGAGTCAATTGCCTGAGCCTGCGGGTTGAAGACCTGCCTGGGAAAACTGGCGAGACCTCATCTCTACAATAAATCAAAAAAAAATTAGCCGGGCGTGGTAGTGCGCGCCTGTAGTTCCAGCTACTTGGAAGGCTGAGGCGGAAGGATCGCCAGAGCCCAGCAGGTCAAGGCTGTGATGGCCGGGAGCGGCCACTGCACTCCAGTCTGGGCGACAGAGTGAGACTCCAACTCAAAAAAAAAAAAAAAAAACCAATTGTGTTTCTGTATATTACCAAAGAACAATCCTAAAAGGAAATTTAAAAAAAAAAAGCAATTACATTTACATTAGCACCCAAAAGAACATAGTAACTAGCAATAAATTTAACCAAGGAAGTGAAAGACTTGTACTGAAAACTATAAAACTAGCTGGGTGTGATGGCTCATGCCTATAAACCCAGCACTTTGGGAGACAGAGACAAGAGGATTGACAGGGGTTTGAGATCAGCCTGGGCAACTTGGTGAGACCTCTTCTCTACAATAAATACATTTTTTAAGAAATTAGCTGGATGTGGTGCGCACCTGTGGTTCCAGCTACTTGGAAGACTGAGATGGAAGGATCACATGAGCTCAGTAGGTCGAGGTTGTGGTGGCTGTGAGCGTACCACTGCACTCCAGCCTGGGAACAGAGTGAGACTCCAACTCAAAAAAGAAAAAAGAAAAAAACTACAAAAGTGCTGAATAAAATTAAAGATCTCGTTAAGTGGAAAGACATTCCATGGTAATATATCAGAAAAGTTAATGTTAAGATGGTACTACTCTCAAAATGATCTACAGATTCAATGCAAGTCCTATCCAAATTCCAATAGCCTTTTTTGCAGAAGTGGAAAGGTTGATCCTCAGAGTCATATAGAATTGCATGAAATCCCAAACAGCCAAAACAATATTGAAAAAGAAAAATAAAGTCGGAGGCTCTTATAATTAGGTCATTGATCCATTTTGAGTTAATTTTTGCATATGGAATCCAACTCAATGCAGTGACTCTCACACCTGTAATCTCAATGCTTTGGGAGGCAGAGAAAAGGGAATCCCTTGAAGCCAGGAGTTTGAGACCAGCCTGGGCAACACAGCAAGACCCCAACAAAAAAACAGTCAGACATGGTGGCATGTGCTTGTAGTCCCAGCTGCTCAGGAAGCTGAGGTAGAAAGAACCCTTGAATCCAGGAGTTGGAGGGTACAATGAGCCATGTTTGCGACACTGCACTCCAGATTGGGTGACAGAGCAAGACCCAGTGTCTGAAAAAAAAGTAAAACAAAGTTGGAGGACTCCCACTTTCTGGTAGCTAACCTTACTAAAGATCTATAGTAGTCAAAACAGCATGATAAGGATATCATAAGGATAGACATACAGACCAACAGAATGGAATTGAGAGTCCAGAAATAAACCCAATCACCTCTAGCCAATTGATTTTCAACAAGGGTGCCAGCACCATTAGATGAGGAAAGAAGTTTCTTTAAAAAATGGTGGGAGTGTTGGGCATAGTAGCTTATACCTGTAATCCCAGTACTTTAGGAGGCCAGGGCAGGAGGATCTCTTGAGGCCAGAAGTTTGAGACCAGTATGAGCAACATAGAGAGACCCTGCTTCTACAAAAAATTTATTAACACAAATATATTCTTTAATGGTGCTGAGAGAACTGGGATATGACATACAAAAAAACAAAGTTGGACCCCATATGCAAAAACTAACTTAAAATGGATCAATGACCTAATTATAAGAGCTAAAGAAATGGGAGTACTTTTTTTTTTTTAATTGGAGTCTTACTCTGTTGCCCAGGCTGGAGTGCAATGGCACGCTCACAGCCACCACAGCCTTGACCTGCTGGGCTCAGACAGTCCTTCTAAATCAGCCTTCCAGGTAGCTGGAACTACAAGCACATGCCACCTCGCCCAGCTGCTTTACTGTAGAGATGAAGTCTCGCCAAGTTGCCCAGGCTGGTCTCGAACCCATGAGTTCAGGAAATCCTCTCATCTCAGCCTCCCAAAGTGCTGGGATTATAGGTGTGAGCCACCATGCCTGACCTAGGGGTACATTTTTATGAACTTGAGGTTGGCATGGATTCTTATATTTGACACTAAAGCACAAGCAACAAAAGAAAAAATAGGTAAATTAGATCTTATAAAAGTTAAAACTTTTGTAAATCAGAGGATATGATCAATAAAGTGAAAAGGCAACATATAGTACGGGAGAAAATATTTGCAAGTCATATATCACATAAGAGCTTGGTATACAGAATATATACTTATAACAACTTGACAACAAAAATGCAAACAATTTAGTTTAAAAATGATAGTGGATTTGAGCAGACATTTCTTCAAACAAGATATACAAATAACCTGCATCCACATGAAAGAACGTCCAACTTTAGGTCATTAAGGAAATGTAAATCAAACCATAATGAGATACCATTTCATACCTACTAGGATGACTATAATTTATTTTGTTGTTTTTTTTTCTTTTTGAGTTGGAGTCTCACTCTGTTGCCCAGACTGGAGTGCAGTGGCCGCTCCTGGCCACCACAGCCTTGACCTGCTGGGCTCCAGCAATTCTTCCGCCTCAGCCTTCCAAGTAGCTGGAACTACAGGTGTGCGCTACCACACCCGGCTAATTTTTTGATTTATTGTAGAGATGAGGTCTCACCAATTTGCCCAGGCTGGTCTCGAACCCGTGGGCTCAGGCAATCCACTCACCTCAGCCTCCCAAAGCGCAGGATTACGGGCTGAGCCACCGAGGCCGGTTGGATGACTATAATTTAAAAAGCGGAAAATAACAAGTACTGGTGAGTATATGAAGAAATATACTACAGGTATACTAGTATACTGCAGGTAAGAATGTAAAATCATGCAGCTACTGTAGAAAACAGTTTGGTTGTTCCCTAAAAAGTGAAACACTGAATTACCGTATGACCTGATCATTTCACTCCCAGGTATACACCCACCAGAAATGAAAACATATGTCCACACAGAAACTTGTACATGAATGTCTGTAGTAGCATTAGTCACAATAGTCCAAAAGTAGAAACAATCCAGATGTCTGTCAACAGATGAATGGATGAATAAATTGGTATATAAATACAATAAAATGTTATTCACCCATTAAAACAAATGAGGGCCGGGTGTGGTGGCTCAAGTCTGTGATCCCAGCACTGCAGGAGACCGCGGTGAGAGGATTGCCTGAGTCTACAGGTTTGAGACCAGCCTGGGTAACTTGACTAGACCTCATCTCTACAATAAATCAAAAAATTAGCTGGGCGTGGTAGTGCACATCTGTAGTTCCAGCTACTTGGATAGCTGAAACAGAAGGATCACCGGAGCCCAGCAGGTTGATGTTGTGGTGTCCATGAGCGGGCCACTGCACTCCAGCCTGGGCAATGGAGTGAGACTCCAATTCAAAAACAAACAAACAAAATAAACAAGTGAGGTACTGATGCATGCTACAACTTGGATGAATCCCCCCCCCCAAATGTTGGGTTAAGTAAAAGAAACCAGTTACCAGAGGTCTCATATGTTGTATGATTCCTTTTGTATGATATACCCTCAATAGGCAAATCCCTAGAGAGAGAAAGCAGATTAGTTGTTGACAGGGAATGGGGAAAGGAAGATGGGGAGTGATCACTTAAAGGGTATAGAATATTCTTCTGGGAGTGATGAAAAAGTTTTGAAGCTAGAGAGAGGTGGTAGTGAGGCAGGGGCCCTTTTAAAACAAAGAAATAAGGGCCTTCCCAGAATAAAAAAAGAATGTGTTAGAGAAAAAGTGACATGGCATAGTCAATGTTAAGTGCGCGTGAGTGGTAACCCAGTTGCAACCCTGTGCCATAAAATACCCAATCAAAAATGCAGGTTGCCATATAAGGGAGACAAAGGGGCTAAAATGTAATATAAGGCAATGCCCAAATACGTTTGGGGCACAACCTTTGGATGTGAATCTACTGGACCAATGCCAGCACAAATAAATGCTGCTTCCTGGCAAAGAAGCCTCAGTGTCTTATATCTCTCTGTATAAAGGACCCTGCCACATCTCTGGTGCACTGGCCAGGAACCTGGGAGGTGGAGATGGTGTTTTCACCTCTCTTGTCTCCAGGATGCGACCTCCCGGGACACACGGAAGAGGTGACCTCGCCTGGAGCCAGCAAACCGATTGATCTGTAGGGGACTAGCCCTCCCAGCTGGTGGGGGAAGGACCCCAGGAGCACAAAGGAACCCGTTGAGGCCCGGGAACCAACCAAGGGAGCACCGCCTGTCAGACTGGTAAGAACCTGGGTTCGATTTGGTAAAGCCTGCCCCTAAGAGGCAGAAGAGTAGTCTGATCACCTCCCAAAGTTGCCCGAGTAGTCCCACATGGGGATGAAACCACAACTCTAAGGCACTTGGCAGCGGGTTGGCCAAGTTGTGTGAATGTGAGTGAATGAGACGCTACCTAGTGACAAAGCGAAAGCAGAGTTGGGAGAAATCCTGAAATCTGCAAGAAACCGCCAATAAGGGGAGTGGAGCCTTTCAGGAAAGGCCCGAAGTCTTAAGGTCTGCAAGAAATCTTCATTACGGGAGATTGAGCACCCTTTTGGAAAACTCCAGAAATGTGCAAACGAACCTGGTAACCAAGAATGGGTAATAAACAGTCTAGGTCTAGGAAGGGAGGTCAGAAGGTCTCTTCAGCCATAAAAGGGCCCTAGCATCAAAGGGGAGAATGAGGCAGCGGCCCTTCTAAAACAAAGAAACAAGGGCCTTCCCAGAATAGAAAAAGACTGTGTTAGAGAAAAAGTGACATGGCGTAGTCGATGTCTAAGTGCACATGAGTGGTAACTCAGTTACAACCCTGTGCCATAAAATACCCAATCAGAAATGCAGGTTGCCATATAAGAGAGACGAAAGGGCTAAAATAATAATAATAATATAAGGCAATACCCCGTTGTGTTTGGGGCTCAGGCTTTGGATATGAATCCGCTGAGCCAATGCCGGCACAAATAAACGCTGCTACCTGGCAAAGAAGCCTCAGTGTCCTGTCTCTCTCTAAAAAGATCCTTCCACAGTAGTTGTACAACATTGTGAATGCACTCAATACTGCTGACTTGTACACTTTAAAGTGATTAATGTGTGTATGTGCATTCAACGCAAAATATTTTCAAAAAGAAATACAAAGGCTGAGTGCGATGGCTCACACCTGTAATCTCAGCACTTGGGAGGCCAATGCAGGAGGATTGCTTGAGCCCAGGAGTTTGAGACCAGGTTGGGCAACATAGTGAGACCTAGTCTTTAAAAAAAAAAAAGAAAAGAAATACAGAATTATATTTTGTCTATAAGATATGCACTTTATATAAAGACAGACTGAAAATAAAAGGATAGTCTGGGCACGGTAGCTCAAGCCTGTAATCCCAGCACTTTGAGAGGCCAAGGTGAGAGAATTGCCCGAACTCGCAGGTTTGAGACCAGCCTGGGCAACACGGTGAGGCCTTGTCTCTACAATAAATAAAAAAATTAGCCAGGTGTGGTAGCATACGCCTGTAGTTCTGGCTACTTGGAAGGCTAAGGCTGAAGGATCACTGGAGTCCAGCAGGTCGACACTGAGGTGGCCATGAGCATCACTGCACTGCAGCCTGCAAGATGGAGTGACTCCAACTCAAAAAATGAAATAAAATAAAAGGATAAAAAAACAGCCAGGCTCGGTGTCTCAGCCTGTAATCCCAGTGCTTTGGGAGGCCAAGGTGAGGGGATTGCCTGAGCCCATGGGCTCGAGAACAGTTTGGGCAACTTGGTGAGACCTCATCTCTACAATAAATCAAAAAATTAGCCAGGCATGGTAGCACACGCCTGTAGTTCCGGCTACTTGGAAGACTGAGACTAAGGATTGCCGGAGCTCAAAAGGTTGATGCTGGGATGGCCATAAGTGTGCCACTGCACTCCAGCCTGGGTGATAGAGTAAGACTCCAACTCAAAACAAAACAAAACAAAATAACAATATACTATGCAAATAATAAGAAGGCTGGAGAGACCATACTAACAACTGATAAAGCAGACTTAAAGAAAAAAATTACAGAGATAAAGACAGACTTTTCTTTTTCTTTTTCTTCTTTTTTTTGAGACAGGGTTTCACTCTGCACCTAGGCTAGAGTTCAGTGGCATGATCACAGCTCACTGCAACCTCAAACTCCTGGGCTCAAGCAATCCTCCTGCCTCAGCCTCCCAAATAGCTGGGACTATAGGTGTGCACCACCATGCCCAGCTAAATTTTCTATTTTTTGTAGAGATGGGAGTCTGGCTGTGTTGCCCAGGCTGGTCTTGAATCCCTGAGCTCAGGCAATCCTCTCATCTCCGCTTCCCAAAGTGTTGGGATTACAGTCGTGAGCCACTGTGTTCAGCCCGGGACTTTTCTTAGTGATAAAAGAAAGCTATATATACATGTAAGTGTATATCTTTAATAACAACTTCCAAAATAGCTGAAGCAAAAAATTGTCTCAATTAAATTGAGAAATATATGTTTTCCACTATGGTTGTGCCACGTTTTATTTAATCTGTTTTTTTTTTTTTTTGAGTTGGAGTCTCACTCCATCGCCCAGGCTGGCATGCAGTGGCACGCTCACGGCCACCCCTGCTGGGCTCAGGCAATCCTTCTGTTTCAGCCTTTCAAGTAGTTGGAACTACAGGTGCATGCTACCATGACCGACTAATTTTTTGACTTATTGTAGAGATGAGGTCTCGCCAAGTTGCCCAGGCTGGGCTCAAACCTGTGGGCTCAGGTAATCCCCTCACTTCAGCCTTCCAAAGTTCTGGGATTACAGGTTGAGCCATCGCACCAGGCCTAATCTGTTTCTTATTGATAGGCATTTAATTTGTTCCTGTTTTTTTTTTCTTTTTTGCTATTGCCACAAGTAATATATTTGTGTATACATATATATCTATATACTTATGTATTAGTATATATGTCTGAAAGATTCCTAGAATGGATTTGCTGGGTCAAAGGTCATTGTATCGTTTTTATTTTATCTCATTTTATCAAAATCATTTTATTTTTTGATTGAGTCCAGCCAAATGGTTCTTCTGCAAGACCACCAATTTACCTTCCCACCAACATTGTATAACAACCTACTTTTTCATATCTAACACTATTGTCCCATTGTTCCTTCGATAAAGATCAAAATTCTTAACATGGCATTCAAAGCCCTCTGTCTGGCTTGTCCTGGTGCTCCTACTCTCCCTCATGCTCTTCAGCCACAATGACCTTCTTTCAGTCATTATTGACGTAGAGGGACCTTTGCCCTTTGTACTTGCTGTTCCCTCTGTTTGAAATATTTTGACTTTCGTGCTTCTTTCTATTTATGTCTACTTATCCTTCAGATCTTGTGTCATGTCTTTTTGTTTTTGAACTGGAGTCTCACTCTGTTGCCCAGGCTGGAGAGCAGTGGCATGCTACTCACCGCCACCACAGCCTGGACCTGCTGGGCTCAGGCAATTCTTCTGCCTCAGCCTTCCAGGTAGCTGGAACTACAGGCGTGCAGCAACATGCTTGGCTAGTTTTTTTGATTTATTGTAGAGATGAGGTCTTGCCATGTTGCCCAGGCTGGTCTCAAACTTCTGGTCTCAGGCAATCCTCTAGCCTCCCACCTCCCCAAGTGCTGGGATTACAGGAGTGAGCCACTGTGCCTGGCCTCATGTCATGTCTTTGTCATGCCTTTCCTAATCTTCCTGCTAGATCAATGCCCCCATTGTAGTTTCTCATATATAAATAGCCTTTATCTAAGATATGATTTTGCATGGGTTTTGATTATGATTATTTAAAAGACAGATATCTTTACAGCTAGACCACGACTTCCATAAATGCAGTGATTGGGTCTGTTCTTATCACCATTTTACATGCGTGACACATAGTAAACACTCAGTAAATATTTATCTAAATGTAGGAAATAACAAAGGTTATTATCAATCTTTTAACATTTGTCAATATGACATAAAAATTGCATTGTTTTAATTTCCATTTATCTATAAGAGAGATTGATTATCTCATGTTAATTGACCATTTTTGATCTATAACTACCTATTCAAATCTTTGGCTCTTTTTTCTAGGTGGTATTTAATTTTCTAATTGATTTATGAAAGGTTTTTATATATTACCTGTGATACCTTTTGTTATATGTGAGGGAAATATTTTCTCACACCCTGTGGTTTGTCTTTTAACCTTGCTGGTGGTATCTTTGTCCCTAAACTACACCTTTAAATTTTTTTATATAATCCATTTGTAATTTTATTTATCAGTTATTTATTTATTTATTTGAATGAGAAAATAACCGTATTTCATTTTGGGGAGTGGGCAAGTGGCCAGTCTCAGAACTTCTGACTTTTCTTCTTGGTGCTGGGGGGCCTTGGTGACCTTGAGCACATTGATGTGCACCATTTTGCTCAGGGATCAGCAATCACCCATTAGGACAATGTCACCAATCTGGATGTCCCTGAAGCAGGGGGATGGGGCAGGGACATGTTCTTTTGGTGCTTTTCAAAGTGATTATACTTGCAGATGTAACAGAGGTAGTCCCGGAGGATGACAGTGGTTCTGTGTCTTCATCTTGGTCTCCCACCATGGCCTCCCAAAGTGCTGAAATTACAGGCATGAGCCACCATGCCGGCTGAGTGATCTTATTTTCAGTGAGTGTGTTTCTGTTGTCAGTCTAAAGCCCTGAATAAAATAATTAATACTAACATTGTCACAAAGACGTGGGGAAACTAAAAATCATAGGCATGATTCTAGGGTCCAGGCTAGATGGCTGAAGAAAGCTGCCTCTCTATAGAGTGAGATCTACATAAGGCCCGTTCTTGTTTGAGCATGCCTGTCTCATCATGCGTTAGAATCTGTGGATCCAGGGCTCGCAAACATTTAAAATAAAGGCATGCCTTTTGGAATATGCAGCATCTCAACATGTTACAGAATCTTAATAGTTTTGCTAGTCAATGTTCATTATATAGTTGCTTAGATCTAAGCCTTGAGGAATAAAATTCCAGCTAGAAATAATAATAAATGGGAATGAAGTCTTTAAAATACTAGCTCTGTATCCCTAGGATTTTACTGTAATGAGAATATTATCATTTATATAGTTTAATTTATAATATATATTTAAATTTCATGATTTTATAGGGAAAGGCAGTCTTCAAGAAAAATTAAAAGCCATCTATATGAATGTCCAAATTTTCAAGAATGATTTCATAGCCTGGTTGAAAATTGCGTGCTCTCTCCATCACCTTGTAATTTGAAGAACTGCAAAATCATGAATAATAAAAAAGGATGTTAAACTTTTCAACAAATCCAGATGGGTACCAATGTCATTGAGAATTCCTGAGAATCACCTTGATTGTTGCTTCAGACATAGCCTGAATTGAATATCACTTACTAATTGGAACCTATTGGTTTAGGTGACAGCAGTTTCTACAATCACATTGTCACCTATATTGTTTACTTTTTAAATTGTATAGACATTAAGTCTGTACATTAAGTCTGTATTTTGGAGAAACAAAAAACATTCAAACTTTAGAGGGTAACATTCAGTCATTCCCCTTGCTAGCTTTCTATTTCTTCTGCCTCATCCTTCAGACTTTGGTGCAACAGAAAGGATGGTGGGTTGTGAATTGGAGGCCAGTTTTAGGACTAACATTTGCTGGGACCTTGCAAATCTCTTCTCCATTTGGTATCTTTGCAAAATAAGAGAGTAGGACTAGATGTCTCATTCAGCCATGAGTCTAGGGTTTCTATTGTTCTACAGTCACTAAGGGAGAGAAACTGCCAATGAAATGACTGAGCAAGCTGGCTGCAGTGGTTCACATCTATAATCCCAGCACTTTGGGAGGTGAGAGATTTGCCTGAGGCCACAGGTTTGAGACTAGCCTGGGCAACATGGCAAGACTTTGACTCTACAATAAATGTTAAAAAATTAAGCCAGGAGCGGTGGCACATGCCTGTAATCCCAGCACGTTGGGAGGCAGAGGTGAGAGGATCATCTGAGCCCAGGGGTTTGAGACTAGCCTGAGAAACTTGGCAAAACCTTGTCTCTACAATAAACCAAAAAATTAGCTGGGTGTGGTGGTGTGTGCCATAGTTCTAGCTACGTGGAAGGCTGAGGTGGAAGGATCGCCTGAGCCCAGCAGGTTGAGGCTGCGGTGGCCGTGAGCGTGCCACTGCACTCCAGCCTGTGTGACAGAGTGAGACTCCAACTCAAAAAATAAAAAAATGAGGGGCATGGTGGTACATACCTGTAGTTCCAGCTACTGGGAAGTCTGAGGTGGAAGGATCACCTGAACCCAGCAAGTCAAGGCTGCGGTGGCCATGAGCATGCCACTGCACTCCAGCTTGGGAGACAGAGTGAGACTCTGACTCAAAAAAATAAACAAGCAACCAAAAAAATGACTGAGCATCCGTGAGAATTCAAGATATTTCCTGCAAGGCTTGAAGCTGGGTATAACAAAGGCACACAAATCTTCATTTCTGATAATAAGCAGTAGAGAAAATTTCCCATCTGTGGGTTATGTTGCACATCCTTCCTATTCTTCCTGATTCCCCCTCTTTCTATGCCGTGCTGTATTCTGGAAACTCAGAGCCAGCAGTTGTTTCTCAGCACAGAAGATTCTCATCCTTGTCAGTTCCCTTTGCCAGAATATTCTCCTGCCTTCTCTATTTGGCAAATTCTCATTCATTCTTTTCATTTTTTCTTTTTATTCTGTATTTTGACATAATTTCAGTTTTAGAGCAAAGCTACAAAATTAGTACAAGGAACTCTCATATACTTTTTACTCAGACTCCCACAATGTTAACTTTTTAAAAATCATATTATTTTCATTCTCTCTCCTTCTTCCCTGTAATCCTCACAATTTTTTTTTCTGAGCCACTTGAGAGTCAGTTTCAGACATGATGTCCCTTTATTCAAAAAAACCCAAACAAACAACCCTCACCAAGACATTCTCTTACATAACCATATGTAAATATAAAAATCCGGAAAATAACATTGATGCAGTACTGTCCTCTAATCTAGATTTGGATTTTACCAATTGTTCCAACTGTCTTTATGGCAAAAGAAAATCCCAGAGCAGGCATTGCATTCGCTGTGTATCATACCCCCTTTAATGTGGATCAGTTTTTCCATCTTTCTTTGCATTTTATGGAACTGACATTTTTGAATAGATAAGTCCTGGTATGTTGCAGCATGCCATTCAATTTGCATTTGGCTGATAGTTTTCTCATGATTACATTCAAGTTATGCACTTTTGATAGGAAAGCCACAGAAGTGATGTGCTACTTTTCTCAGTGAATCACACCTCACTTTTGTTTTTCTAGAGTGAAAGTCCTTTCTCATTCTCCTCCACTCTCATTCCCCTAAGAGGTGAATAACCACTGTTAGCGATTGGTATCCATTCAGTATTTTGTCTACGCATTCATAGACACACATACCTGTACACAGGCACACATGTAGCCTTTAAAAATATAACCAAAATAAGTATAATACAAACCTATTGCTCTGCAATTTAAGTTTTTTCATTTAACTGTATGTCTTGGGAATCTTTCCATGCCAGTACATGCAGATTCATCTCATTCTTTTAAAAGGGACATCATTTTAAAAAATATAATATTAATGTGCCCTTGTTTATTTTGTTCCTTACTGATACATATTCATGTTTCTATTTTTTTCCTATCACAATTTTATACACACATTTAAGAACATAGCTCATTTATGATTTAATAGATACTATCTTTAAAAAAATGTTTTTCTGAGACAGGGTCTCACTCTGCGGCCGAGGCTAGAGTGCAGTGGTATGATTCTGGCTCACCACAGCCTCAACTTCCTGGGCTCAAGTTATCCTTCTGCCTCAGTCTCCTGAGTCGCTGGGACTACAGGCATTCACCAACATGTCCTGTTGATGTTTTTTTTTGTTTTGTTTTGTTTTGAGTCAGAGTCTTACTCAGTTGTCAAGGCTGGAGTGCAGTGGCACGCTCATGGCCACCCCAGCCTTGACCTGCAGGACTCAGGCAATCCTTCCACCTCAGCCTTCCAAGTAACTGGAACGACAGGTGTGTGCTACCACGCCTGGCTAATTTTTTTATGTATTGTAGAGATAAGGTCTCACCAAGTTGCCCAGGCTGACCTCAAACTTTTGGGCTCAAGTGATTCTCCCACTTTGGCCTCCCAAAGTGCTGAGATTACAGGCATGAGCCACTATGTCCAGCCTAATTTTAATAGATACTATCAAATAACTCTCCTAAAAAAACTTTTCCAATTTGTATTCCCATCTACTGTGTATGAGATTATTTGCATGTTTCTGATTATTAGCGATGTTGAGTACCTATCAGATTTCCTGGCCTTTTGGATTTTTTGTTCTAGGGATTGCATATTAGTGTTCTTTGCTGTTAAAATGCTAGATTGTTAGTCTACTTATTTGTCCAGACCCCATTCAATTTTCCTCCTCTGTGGAAGCTTCTCCATTTCTCCTTACCTGCCAGCAATCCATTCCTCTGCTGGCCCACAACACTGTTCATACCATGCCCAGGCCTTTATTCACCAACTATTCCATACAGAATTCACTCATTCCACAAGTGTTCACTGTGAGCCCTCTGTATGCTTGGTGCTGGGTCAAGAGATAGAAGCAGGCTATTGCCGGGCTTGGTGGCTCAGCCTGTAATCCCGCGCCTTTGGGAGGCTGAGGTGAGTGGATTGCCTGAGCCCGCGGGTTCGTGACCCGCCTCGGCAACTTGGTGAGACCTCATCTCTACAATAAAAAAAAAAAAATCAGCCGGGCTCGGTGGCTCAGCCTGTAATCCCGCGCCTTGGGAGGCTGAGGTGAGTGGATTGCCTGAGCCTAGCGGGCAGAGGCAGAGGTGGCTGTGAGTGTACCAGTGAGCACTCCAGCCTGGGCGACTGAGTGAGACTCCAACTCAACAACAACAACAACAAAAAAGAGGTCAACATGGTAAGTTCTTAAAGGTAGTAGAGGGGCAACCTCTTCGGGTTCCCTCCCACTGTGGGAGTTTTTCTGTCCTCTTAGTAAATCCTGTTTTTTTTTTAAAGGTTGTAGGAGCTACTAATAAACTGGGAAAAAAGAAAGGAGGTCGCTCCTCTCTTTTCAACGGGAAGGATAAGGATTAGTAATATGTGCCACTTGCCCAGATCCCGCTACAGAATAGCCCGTCTTCTCTGCTCTCTGCAGCAGATTTCTACTTCATCCTGGAACCTCATTCTAATTCAGCCGTTCACTGTTGATGCAGTACTTTCCACCACTGCCCTGGGGAAAACAGGTGCTTCCTTTTTCAAATAAATGGTCCCTTTAGAACGGCCTCTGTGAGAAAAGGTACAGGATACTTGGTCCAGGCTGCCATTCATGATCTCAGGAAGTGGGGACCAGAGATAGCTTGAAGTGAAAAAAGAAGTACTATGTATGTGTGTATGTGGAGAGAGACTCAGAGACTTGGATTGTAGACACAGTTCTATCTCTGCTAAGTGACTTTTGGCAAGTCTTTTGGCAAGTCTTCTTGGCTTCAGATTCCGCATTGCTGAATCTCATGATTTCTAAAGGTCTTTTAAATGAGAACTCACTATGTAATGGCTTGGGGGTGTGTATGTATAAATATATGTATGTAATTCTCCTTAGAAATTTCTGAATCCTTGGGAACCCTGCAATGGTCTTATAACTGTCTTAATGTCATGGATCACCACACTGCATTCCAGTTAACTGGGGTCATTGTGTGGTTTTCCCACTGAACTAACAGCTGGTGGACATCAATCTGGCTCTTGGTTTCCTAGAACCTACACCTTTATTGAATGCTTTTCTGTCTGCCAGGCACTGTGTCAGTTGGTGAAGATACAGAGATAAAATGTCAAAGTTTTTGCCTTCAGATGACTGGAATCCATAGTCCAGCTGGAGACAACTGTTTAAGACAAATATATTTGCCTTGAAGAGCGTTTCTTCAAAGTGTAGGGAGTCTGGGGAAAGGAATGCCTACTCTGTCTGGCAGAGAAAGGTGAACAGATGTATGTTAGAAGGACAAGAAGAAAGACTTTATAGGCAGTGGGAGTGTCTTCTGCAAAGGTACAGATGTGGGGGAGCATAGTGTGTTTTGGCAACTGCTCAGGATTCAGCAAGGTGGTAAACCGATAGGCAGATGTCAGCTCATGAAGTGCCTTTTATGCCATCCAAAGATCTCTGGGTTTTAACACATAACCTAAAAGGGTTATGACTAAAGCATACTGAGCATGGGAGAGCAGTAAATCTTTGTTGAATGCATGAGAACAGTGGGAAGACAAGGCATAGTAATTAGGTGCACAGTCATATCATGCATTGCTTAATGATGGGGTATATTCTGGGAAATGCATCGTTAGGCAATTTCATCGTTGTGTGAATATCATAGAGTGTACTTACACAAATTTAGATGGTATAGCCTACCACACACCTAGGCTAAATGGTATGGCCTATTGCTCCTAGGCTACAAACCTGAACAGCATGTTGAATTGAATATTGTGGGCAATTCTAACACAATGGTATTTTTGTATCTGAACATAGAAAAAGTACAGTAAAAATATGGTATAATAATCTTATGGGAACCTATGATAATCTTATGGGAACCGTGGTATACGTGGTCTGTTGTTGACTGAACACAGTTTGTATCTCCTAAACTTGTGAACTTAGCAAGTTTTACTTAGCTTCTCTGAATGTTTCTTTGTGTGTGTGAGAGAGAAATGGAAATTTAAAAAACCAACCTCAAATTATTGTTGAAATCTAAAAGACTATATAATACATTAACAGGAATAATCCTGGCACTTAATAAAAGTCCAATTTTTTAAAAAGATAACATTTGTTTTACACAATATACATTACCTTAACAAACAATCCAGTAACCAGTGACCTACTTCATTGCCTGTTTCTTTATTTGCCAAATGGGTTCTCCAATTTTACCTTTTCATAGTACCTTGTCTTTCTCCCCAACATTTGCCATAATGTTAATTAAATTTTCTAATTATTTTCCGAGTCAAACCTGCTCCCTCACCCGCCAGTGTCCCACTACCGCCCCAAAATTCATAGCTTATTTGCACTTTCTAGCACTACCTGGCTTTATTATTATTATTATTTTTTTTTTTTAAGTTGTAGTCTCACGCTGTCGCCCAGGCTGGAGGGTAGTGGCATGCTCATGGCTACCACAGCCTCGACCTGCTGGGCTCAGGTGACTCTTCCACCTCAGCCTTCCAAATAGCTAGAACCACAGGCATGCGCCATGATTCCCAGCTAATTTTTCTTGATTTATCGTAGAGCTGAGGTTTGCCAAGTTGCCCAGGCTGATTTCGAACCCGCAGGCTCAGGCAATCCTCTCACCGTGGCCTCCCAAAGTGCTGGGATTATAGGAGTGAACCACCGAGCCGGGCCACTGCCTGGCTCTTAACAGAGATGTTCAATAAACGTTGGCAAAAAGAATCAAAGTCAGCCTTATTTTTCATGGTTGTTGCCAGGGGCCAACAAATTGATAAAGAGTTTCCTTCCAAGAAAAGCAAAAATAGGGCAGGTGCAGTGGCTCACGCCTGTAATCCAGGCACTTTGGGAGACCAATGCAATAGGATTGCCTGAGCCCAGGGGTTAGACTAGCCTGGGCAACTTGGCAAGACCTTGTCTCTACAATGAATCAAAAAATTAGCCGGATGTGGTGGCACACACCTGGAGTTCCAGCTACTTGGAAGGCTGAGGTGTAAGGATCGCCTGAACCCAGCGGGCTGAGGCTGTGGTGGCTGTGAGAGTACCACTGCACTCTAGCTTGGGCGACAGAGTGAGACTCCTGCTCATAAAAAATGAAAAAGAAAAACAAAAATAGCACTGAGCTATGTTGGTATGTAAGATTTATCAGGCCCAGAGAAACAGAAGACACTTCAGTCACGCCCCCAGGCCAATGGTTTAATGGCATTTTATTCTTTTCATCCTTGTAGGTGCCTCACCCTTCATCTTCAGATTCCCAGAGTTTGTGATGCAGAGAACAATGTTTAGCCAATCAAGAGTTTCCATTATTTTAGCGCAAATTATTTGTGAACAATTTAGGGGCTGCCTCTTTTTTTTCCCCCTTTAAAAACTCACTTGTAACTGCTGCTAAATGAATTATGTTAAAGGTAACTTGAGTTTATGCTCCCAGGTTGCAGTTAAACTCATCTCAAAGAAACCCTCTATTCATAGTAATTTTGCCTGTTTTCCGTTAGGTTGACAGTTATTTCAAAAACTGTATAGATGGGTTTACTATGAATAAGTATTAAAATCAGATGTGATGCCCGGTGCGGTAGCTCATGCCTGTAATTCCAGCATCTTGGGACACCGAGGCACGAGGACTGCCTGAGCCTGGGTGTTCAAGACCAGCCGGGGCAACCTGGTGATACCTCCTCTCTACAATAAATCACAAAAATTAGCCGGGCATGGTGGTGTGCGTCTGTAGTTCCAGCTACTTGGAAGCCTGGGGCGGAAGGATAGTCTAAGCCCAGCAGGTCGAAGCTGCGGTGTCAACACAGTGAGACTCCAACTCAAAAACAAAACAAAACAAAACAAAAAAAGACGTGAGGGGGAAGTGAAGCCAGTCTCCCAGCAGTCTTGTAGACTCCAGAGGCTTCCAAAGGATAGGCATTAATCCAATCTTCAGCAAACACGCAGCTCTTCAAGGTTCACCAAGAGTTAAATCTGTTGCCTGGTATTCCATCCAGAGAGACAGAAGCGCCCAGTGTAAACCATGTTCTACTTTAACCTAAAAGGCGGAAGGAACCAGCCTAGGTCACCCATAGCACGGGAAAAGCTAGAAGCCAGGCGTTCTCAAAGTGGTTTTTCCCCTCGCTGGGGCTCCCCAGGTCCGCGGACTACGCCGCCTGCCCCGCCGGCTAGCGTCATGCATCCTAGCATCAGCTTGGCTTTCGCGCCACGTGGCACTGGGAGGGCATCCCCAGAGCGAGAGGGAGGAGGAGGCGGAGCCCGTCCTGAGTCCTGCCCAGGGGCATCATGGGAGCTGTAGTTCTTTTCGCGTGGCACAGAGGTCTCGAACTCCCTGGCTCTTGCTCGGTAAGTAGCATCTCTTTTGTGCAAATCATTCAAACAGTATGTGCCCTATGATAGATGCAGCCTAGATATCTTCAAAAAAAGGAGTGAAGCGGGAAGGAGCAAAGCAAGGAAGGCAAACCAAAGGATTATCTGCGGAGACGAGAAACAGAGGAGTAGTTGTTACGCATGCGAACACAAGGCCCGGCGAGTGGGCGGGGACGGAAAGACGACTCCGAGAGTGGTGTTTTCCCCGGAAGTGCCTTTCCTCCTGCCTGCTCTGCGCGGACGCGGCTTCCTTACCTCATTTGTCGTCGCCCCTCCCCGTCCCTCTACGCGTTTTGGTTCCTGGTTGCTGCTTCCTGGTTGCAGCCGCGGCAGTGAGTATGTGTGTGACGGACCCTGAGCCGCCTGCGGCCAGGGAGCCCCTGCCCACCCTCCGTCTCGCCCGCCGGGCTGTGGACCTAGCGCGTGCCCCTTGTCGGCCTCTGCGTCCCCCGTCAGCCCCCGGCTCGTGGCCCCTGAGCTGCGTGCCGCCCCACGCGGCTCTGCTGACCAGCCGGGGGTCCGCGTCGCCCTGCCCCTCCAAGGCCTGAGGCCGTGGTTGTAGAGGGGCTGGGCGGCTATGGCCTCGGTGGGGGTGGCATTTCTGCCTGATGTACCTTCCCCCAAGGTTCCCTGTCTTTGCGGGAAGCCGACCAGTCAGTTCAACGCGGAGATCCCGCCGCGCTGAGTCCAGCCTTTGGGGACCGAGTAGTCCTGGGCCAAGTCCTGTCTCTGCTGTCAGAAGCTGCAGCTGTGGGACCAGAACAATTTCGGGAGCTGTGACCCTTCCCTCATGTAAAAGGACACTTGGACGACGTTTACTAAGATTTGCTAAGATTCCCTTTATCCCTCACGTCCCGGGGGCGGACAGTTCACATCTAGCTGCCGATGCAGTGAAAAACTGGCTAAGAGTCAGCAGGCTGGATTCTAGCCGCGGTTCCGGCAGTGACTCACTGGCGATTCCAGAAATCTCTTATTTAGGCTGACTTTACGATTACTTCAGATTACAGGATTGAATTCGGGGATCGATTGGGGCCTGTAAAACTCCGTGGATAAATAGGTTTCTCTGAACCCGTTTCCCCAAATGTAAAGGGAGAGCATTCAGTTTGATGACTCTTTCAGGTTCATTCAAAAGCTCTTGAGTTTGTGTTTTGAGTACTTAGAGTATCCCGTACAAAGTCTTTTAATTGGACTGTGTGTTTATTTAGGAAAGTATTATGCTTTCGGGACAGTTTAGCATCGCTGTTTTCAACAGAATCTGAGAATGGGGAAAGAACTGAGGAAGCACTGGAACTGGGGATTATATGATAGCTGAAAGGGAAGTAGACTGCCATGGCAAAAGGAAAAGGGCTGAGGGAAAGGTGAAGGAAATGCTTCCACCTAAGGTTAGGTCTCATAAAAGTGCCTATATCTCAAGAACAGCTGGGACTTAGGGACTACATTTAGCATAATTTTCTTTCACCAAGATACGGTGTTGTGTCTTTCTATCTTTTGTGACCTTTGTTTCACACATTTGGATTCTTTACCCCAGTCAGATTCGATTCACAGCGGCAGTCACATTTGAAGAATAGACAGAAATGTTAACCCTGTGGTCCATTGTGTTTCAACTGGCACTGTCAGAGCAGCGCACTAAGAGTAAGAAAGAAACTTCAGGTTTAAAGTAAACTATGTATTGATCACATTTCAATGAAAATTGGATTTAAAATGAAGCTTTGGATTTGATTTAAATCTGCCCGAGATGGATGCCAGTGTCATCAAGAAGGAACATCTAGGCTAAAAGTGCTTTAGGAAGTTAAGAGCACAATGTCCAGAAGGATTGACACTAAAGATTGTATTAGGTAGGGCAACCTCCATGCGTCCCCTCCCACTGTGGGAGCTTTTCTGTCTTCTCAATAAATCCTGCTTTAAAAAAAAAAAAAAAGATTGTATTAGGTAAGTTATGAAAGCTTAAATAAACCCAAAATTGTCTAGTTTAAAAAAATTCTGTGTATGAATACTCCTCCCTCCTGAATGGTGAGAGCCTTTGCAGTTATTCTCTGTAGCTCTTTTATACTTGTTAAGCTATTTTAATTCTTTAGACAAGCTTCATTCCCATGATATTTTAGGTTTTTATATAGGAAACATCTTTTTTGGTCATGGGGTTGATAAAGCTTTTGAGTACCAACTTGGGAGGTTCTTGGGTGGTAAACTGACAAATTTAAATGTGTGCTTTCCTTCCAGCTAAAATGCTTCTTTCATAGTTTTTATACTCTTCTGCTAAGTAAAAAGGATATCTGTAAGGTAAATTTAGGTGTAAGAACCAGTGATAACAATGAAGAAAGTTAAAAAAAAAAAATCTTATATTGAAATTATTTTGAAAATTTCCTTTAAAAATCTTGGTGAACTTTTGTCTGAGTCACAGAGATGTGAATCAGTTCCAGATGTGGTCTTAATTAGCTGCATAATGTTGGATAGGCCTCCTTATCTCTTTGTACCTCAGTTTCCTGATGTGTAGTTTGAGAAGTCTGTAAAATAATCTGGCTTAGTATACTTGGAAGTTGTGTACAAGTATCAAAAAGCCGAGAAAGCCTTCTGAGTCAAGGGGTATGTGTGTGCATATGTACATGTGTTTGTATACATATAAAATACATACTGTCCTCTGAGAGCACATTTTGAAAAAAAGTGAACTAAGTGCATCTGAACGTAATTAAAATAGTAACATAAACCAAAACAGCCTCAGGCAAACCTTAATGCTGGCATACATAAGCTACATAAATAAAAGAGAACATGTTATGTCAAGCACAATTTTCAAGTACAGAAGGTACAAAATCCTCTTAAAGGCCATAGGGGCTAAATTGTTAAATTCATGTTTCTACATTTCAGGGAAAGAGATAAATCCTTAGACCCAAGAAAGTCAGTTTTTATTATGGTTCTGTAGTGAATTTTTGGCATACATTCACAGGTGTGCCTATGGCTCTATTCTTAATCCCTTTCCTTTGGGATGGCTCCAAGAGTAGTACAAATTTGTAACTCTGTAATTTAGCTCTTTAATTTTTTTCTATGCTGCACTGGAATTATGTTTTATCTTAAGTCCACACTGGATCCTCAGGATGGATCCAGTGAGGATTTTGGAGGAAGCATAATTCCTTTGACTTCTTTTAGAATTAATTTACCTATTAAATAAAAAGGAGAGGATTCATCTTTTATTTGAATTCCTCTGAGGCTAACATTTCAATATAAACTGATAAATGCTATGAGCATTATTCAGACAGGCACATTTAACTTGTATGACAATAACAGCATAGCAACCTGAAGGACAGTGCAACAAGGGAACAGGTATATTTTATCTTTTAGAAGAAAAAGGGCGTTGAAAGTTGGTTTCTTTATTTCTGGAAAACAAAAACTCCAGTATGAGTGTAGTACATTTTTGGCTGTTCATTTGATTCTTGAGTTCAGCTGGTTCTGTACCAAAACTACCACCACCACACCCTGATATTTTGGGCAGAGATTTGGAAAACTAAAATTGACTATTCTTTTACACTATATCTGTATAGCTACAATGCAAAAAAGAATAAATCGGCATTGTTACTGTTCTCTAGGCTGCCCCTGATTGTTGAACAAACATGACTTATTTTCCCAGAGCTCTCATTTTGATCAGGATTCTATCAGTAACTAATAGAAGCATCTACTGTGTGGATTTTGGGTTGAGGATATGAGAATTTAAGACTTTGGAATAGTTGGAAGACAACTGAGAATTTCATCCCATTATAATTTCTGTATTTTAAGTACATACTAGATTTATTGGGGCTGAAGAACAAGTAAATTGATGATATAATTCAAACATTTAGGGACGGCCCCCCACTTACCAGTAGCTTTGCTTGCCTTTGGTGATCCATTGTTTAACAGAGTGCTTATAGCTCCTGCCTTTCTGGGGTTTGTGATCTGTGCTTCTGGTAAATTTACATTGAATAAGTAATTAGAAATGTGGTGAGTGTTTTGAAATGAAGAGTGCTATGGAAGCCTGTAAAAGGGGCACTTAATTTAGTCTGGTGGGAAGTGATATTTAAGCTGAGTTGAAGGCTGAAAAGGATTTAATATGCTCATAGTAGAAAGTAAAGTGTTTCACTTTATGCATTTATTGTCAACTGGGAGTTTTGCCTCAATTTTAGATCTTTATTAAGTTTGTATTTCATACACATTTTTATAACTAATGCAGAAGTAAACAGGCTTATCAGATATTTTTATGTATTCTTTTGGCCAAGGATCAGAAGGCCATGAGATTAATTTGTTAATTGAGAATTCACATTTACACTCAAACAGCAAATATAATTGTTTCCTGATGTGGATTTTAATTATGGTTTAAGTAATATTTCTGTATGAGAATGTATACCTGAGAAGATGAGATACAGAACCAATGAAAAAATGAAGAGTAGGTGGAATGAATAGTGAGAGCTGCTTAAAATCCTTTTACTATTTTTAACATTTTGGAGAAGTGTTAAGTGTCAAACTTTTTTTTTCATTTAGAGTATTCCTGCAAAATATGATAGTCATGTGCTGCATAATGGCATTTTGGTCAACAACAGATTGCTTATATGACAGTAGTTCCATTAAAAGTATAATACTATATTTTTACTGTACTTTTTCTATGGTTAGATATACAAATACTTAACAATGTGTTATAGTTGCCTACAGTATTCAGTAAAGTAACACATTATACAGGTTTGTAGCTTAGGAGCAATAGGCTATACTGTATTGCCTAGGTGTGTAGTAGGCAGCTATACCATCTAAGGTTTGCTAAGTACACTCTGTGATCTCACAATATGAAATTACCTGCCTACACATTTCTCAGAATGTATCCCTGTCATTAAGCAATGTGTGACTGTATTTCCATTAATAACTATAACTCGATTTGTCAGTAGTAATTCTCATTAGCGAGGGGTGGGCATTTTTAGAGTAGCTCCTAACAGAATTTAGAAATCCTTGGATAAAAGATATTTTAATATGTCTGAGAGTAGTGATGGGTTTCACGTAGCAGTTGGCTCTATGGGGTGATATTGTGCACGAAAAAGGCCTGATATAAACTTGTAAAATACATTTTTTGTGTGACTTTCTCTTTTGCAGCATCAGGGTTACTGACTTTCCATGATGTTTGGTGGCTATGAGACTATAGAAGCATATGAAGATGACCTTTATCGTGAAGAGTCATCTAGTGAACTGAGTGTTGATAGTGAGGTGGAATTTCAACTCTACAGCCAAGTTCATTATGCCCAAGATCTTGGTAGTGTCATCAGTGAGGAAGAACATGAAGAAAAGAACTCTGGGTATTCTGAATCATCAAGTAGTAAACCAGATCAGAAGAACTTAATTGTCCTTTCAGATAGTGAGGTCATCCAGCTATCAGATGGGTCAGAGGTTATCACTTTGTCTGATGAAGATAGTATTTATAGATGTAAAGGAAAGAATATTAGTGTCCAAGCACAGGAAAGTGTCCAACGTCCTTCTGCTTCTCTTCATTCTAATGAGTTGGCTGAAAAGAAATGTAAGAGTGATGCTGAGAAGTCTAAACCTGAAGAAAGATCAGGTGTGATCCGAGAAGTCATGATTATAGAGGTCAGTTCAAGTGAAGAGGAAGAGAGCTCCATTTCAGAAAGCGATAATGTAGAAAGTTGGATGCTACTGGGATGTGAAGTAGATGATAAAGATGACGATATTCTTCTCAACCTTGTGGGATGTGAAAACTCTGTTACTGAAGGTTAGTATCATATTGGCCATTTTGAAAGTTGTATCATCTTTAATAAGAAAGACTGCTTTTTCTAGACAAGACCAATAGGGTCCGCTCCTTTTAATTCCTCACCTTTTGGTCTTTCTCTTGGCTTGTTTCTCATGTGACTCTCTTACCAGTGGCTACTCTAATGGTGGTCTGTCTGAACATCAGAAAGAGTGGTGTGTCAGAATACCAAAGACACTGCTTCTGCTGTAAGCAAATTCATAGCTGCTTCTTCCTGTTTGGCTAGTGCCAGTTCTGGACCTGAAATCTTACTTCCCCTCTCTCTCTACTTGGTACCACAGGTAAGTACTCCATTCACCTCTGACATTGGCCCTGTACTCTCATTTAGCCATCTCTGTTGGGACTGCCTCTTCCTAAGTTATTTGCTTCTCCAGTAGTTAGTCAGATAGAAAGCATGGGTAATGCCTGGTACACAGAAGGTAGGAAATTAGTAGTAGAATTTTAAGAACTCCACAGTTAGTAGGAAAGGAAAATATGAAGAGCTGTAAGTCTTAGGTAGATTATAGAAGAGAATGCAAATTTTGAGAGCCATGTCATCACTGATTAAAGCTTTGATGTTATCTTTGTTTCCTCTATTACATGTAGTCATCTCATCTTGATATTTATTCCTTTAAAAAGTTGCTTTCATTTCCTTCCTTTTATGCCTAATGCTTAGTCTCTTGCAATAGTTTCCTAAATGATCTTCTTTTATATAGCTGCCTTATACACTGTTGTTAAACTAGTAATCTTGAAATGCTCTTTTACTCATGGTACTTTACTGCTGCTCAGAATCTTTAATGGCATCCTGCTTTCTTCATGAAATGATGATATTGAATGTAGATCCATGCTTTTAAGGAGACAGATAGGAGATATTTTAGGCTTCCAGGCCATAGGATCTCTTTTTTTTTTTTTAAATTGCATCAGAGTTTCACTCTGCTGCCCAGGCTGGAGTGCAGCAACATAACCACGGCTTACTGCAGCCTCTAACCCCTGGGCTCAAGCAATCTTCCTTCCTCAGCCTCCTGAGTAGCTGGGACTATAGGTGCATACCACCACTGTTAGCAAATTTTTTGATTTTTTTGCAAGATAAAGTCTTGCCATGTTGTCCAGGCTTGTCTCAACCTCTTGGGCTCATGTGATCCTCATGCCTCAGCCTCCCAAAGTGCTGGGATTACAGGTGTGAGCCACCACCCAGCCCATAGTATCTCTTAAGTACTCAACTCTTGTTTTTGTGGGAAAGCAGTTTTAGATAATACCTAAAGAAATGGAAGTGTCTATTCCTAATAAAATCCTATTTACAAAACAAGTGACTGACTCAGGCCATAGTTGGCTAACTCTGAGAAGAAAATAAATAGAACATAAATCAGTCAAGAAAATGTCTTGTGCAAATAAGGGAGATCTGATGATGTTTTTAGGTAGAAAGGAAAAAACTTTTGAAGAAGATACTAAAACCTGTTTGAATTGGTTTAGTGGGGCCTGGTAAGAGATGGGATCAGGTATATATGTTGCTTTTAGGAATTAGTCTTAAAAAGGAAGCCCATACCAGTAACTGCTAAATCCTCAAATATTTATAGAGGTAGAGAGAACTAAATTCAGATAGATTGAGGTAGATGAGAGAACATATAAGGATGTGTTTGATTTTCTTGGGAAAATGAAATCGGAAGTGGTAGAGAACAGAGGATAATTGGAAGCTTAGAGTGTGGACAGTCCTCTCGCCTAGGCCTCCCAAAGTGCTGGGAGAATGCTCTCTGGCTTTGGTTATCAGTATTTTGACGATGACAACCTCTTTAACATCAGCAATTTGTGGACCTCCCCCCATGACTGGTTATATTTTTAGTATTTATGAATTGAGAAAATGCATATTAGAAAACTGCTAGTCACTGCTCTCTTAGATAACTTTGTATTTTATTACCCACAGCATATTGATAGCACATTTTAAAAATGTTAATGCATATATGTGGGAGATAGTTTTTATATAATGCATGCCTCTGGGTACCCATTGAGGTCACTGTAGCATCCCAGGAGTCTGAAGCTGATAATTTGGAAATCATTTCATGTTAGCAAATCAACAGTAAGAGAATAAGTTTAGAGGTAGTATTCAGTTAAAATTAAAATAATATGAACTTGTAGTAAACTCCCTTTGAAGGATTTCATAACTTTATCCAGGAATACTTGGTGTCTTGGAGCAAGATGACAGGTACCGAATGATTCAGGACTAGACATAACATTATAGAAGGCCAAAATAAGCATTTAATCAATTCTTCTTTCTCTAAATTGTCTTTTTCTGAGATCACACCTAGTTTCATTAATCACTTCAGCATTTATGATGGTAAACTTGGCATCTCCTTTTCTTAACCATTTTGTTGATTTCAAGTTCTCCAAGTATATCTTACTGAATATTTGCCATTTAGCTATCTTACTATTTCACATTTAACATGCTGAAAAGAAAACCTGTTATCTTTCCTTGGAAACCAGCTCTCTGCTACTTTCTACTTTGTGCTAAAGAATCTGCAGAGATGTTGAAGTTGATGACAGAATGTGAATAGGTTGGGAAACACATAAACTAGGTGGTGAGTTCATTGAAGAAGTCGGAACTGTGTCTTGACTATGGTAAGTGATGGTGATGAGAAAGTGGAGAGATTGATTTAGGATACAGACCTGAAGGGGAAGTAGAATGATGATAGGTAATGGACTTGATGTGGCAGTGGAGTGCCAGTGATGGAGTGGGAACAGAGTCACCATTCTCATTTTGGTTGACAGGAGGTGAGCCAGTTGGCGATAAGGTATCTGTGAAAGAGGGTTGCTAGTTACATGGCATTGTTGGCAAAAGGCAGGTTTCAGTTTAAAAGGAGGCATGTGGAGGAGGTTTATTTATGAACATTTTATTGTACTTAAGTGTTGAGTCATGGAAAGGAAAGACAGTCTTAAAGGAGCTAATGGTCTAGTTTGGGAAACCTAAAAAAAAGATGAAATATTAAAATATGGGAGTGGGCTGGGCATGGTGGCTCGAGCCTGTAATCGCAGCACTTTGGGAGACCGAGACGACAGGATTGTCTGAGTCCAGGGGTTTGAGACCAGCCTGGGCAACTTAGTGAGACCTTGTCTCTACAGTAAATCAAAAAATTAGCTGGGTGTGGTGGTGCAGGCCTGTAGTTCCAGCTACTTGGAAGGCTGAGGCAGAAGGATCACCTGAACCCAGCAGGGTGAGGCTGCGATGACCATGAGCTTGCCACTGCACTCCAGTCTGGGCAACAGAGTGAGACTCTGACTCAAGACTCAGAAATGTGTGTGTGTGTATGTGTGTGTGTGTGTGTATGGTAAATGAAAAAAATACAGAGTGGCGTGGGAGCATGGAAAGACTCATTTCAAATTGGAGAGTTGGGAAAGACTTGTTAGAAGCAAGGATGCTAGAATTGAGTCTTGAAGGATGAGTAGTAGTTTACTGGCTGGAGACAGAGATTAGGGATGGAGGGCGGGGTTGGAACGAAAGGTGTGTTTTTTGTTTTTTGTTGTTTTTGAGTTGGTGTCTCACTCTGTGGCCCAGGCTGGAGTGCAGTGACATACTCATGGCCACCCCGATCTGCTGGGCTCCGGTGGTCCTTCCGCCTCAGCCTTCCAAGTAGCCAGAACTATAGGCACATGCTACCATGCCTGGCTTATTGGTTGATTGATTGGTTGATTGATTGTAGAGACGAGGTCTTGCCAAGTTTCCTGGGCTGGTCTCGAACCCTCAGGCTCAGACAATCCACTTGCCTTGGCCTCTCAGAGTGCTGGGATTACAGACTGAGAGCGAAAGGTTTTAAGTGAAAAGAATAGCATGTACATGAAAACACAGTGAGTTTGGTGATACACAGGTATTTTAGTCTGACTGGAAAGGTGATAGTTGGATGAATGAGGGATTATAAACTCAGTGAGGACTCTAGTGCCTAGCTCATAAAAGGCCTTTGTGTGTCCATCTTAAAGAATTGTCCTGAAAGCCCTGGAGCCATTGAAGGATTTTAAACAGGAGAATAACATGTTCACATTTTTATTTTAGAAGGAATTCTAGTGACTGTGGAGGTTGAATTACAGAGTTAGTAATTTTCAAGATGGGATTGGTGGGTTGGCTTTCTATTGTATTATGGGCTAAAAGTGATGAGGACAGAATT
Organism: Tarsius wallacei; assembly: GCA_963574415.1. Lineage (NCBI taxonomy): Eukaryota > Metazoa > Chordata > Mammalia > Primates > Tarsiidae > Tarsius > Tarsius wallacei. The sequence continues at coordinate 32,325 of CAUYQG010219745.1, read as the reverse complement.
AAGTTAAGCAGTAGTAGTAGGGATAGCAAGAAGAAAGTGAATTTTGGAGAGCTTTATGTGGTGGAAATATGGACATAACTTGATAGTTTATTGGGTGAGACAGAAAGAGGAGTTAATGATGACTCCTTAAGCCTGGAGAACACAGGAAGAGGAGCAAGTTAACTGGGAGCTGACTCAACAGTAAAACAGGGAGTTCTCAGGGCAAAATGAAGGCATGAGGGGAGTGAAGATGGAGAAAGGGACAGCTGAGCCATGTGGACATGAAGATTCTAGAGGAAAGGAAGTGATGGATTTAGTCAGGTATGTCTTAGAGGATCGGGGGAAAAAAAGAGCTGGTAATCAGGTATGTAAAGAAATGTCTTAGAAAACAATTTTAGTATTTTGTATTATAAATAGACAAAGTATGCCTGTTCTTGAACTGCATTTTTTATGGGGTGATATTTTTATTGAGAGGAGATTTACATAGCTTACAATTAACTGTTTAAAGCACTCAATTTTGTGGCATTTAGTACATTCACAGTGTTGCGGAACTATCACCTCTGTCTACTTCCAGAACATTTCCACTGTGTCCAGTTGAGCTCATCTCATACTCACTGGGCAGTCACTTCTCATTTTTTCCTTCCCCCAGCTCCTGACAACAGCTAATATGCTTTCTGTTTCAATGAATTTATCTATTTTGGATATTTCATGTAAATAAAATAATCCAATATGTGACTTTGTACCTGGCTTCTTTCTCATAGCATACTATTTTGAACGTTTATGCAAGTTGTAGCATATATCAGTACTTTACTTTCTAGGGATGAATAATTTTTTATTGTATGGATATATTGCATCTCTTCATCTGTTGACAGACATTTGGGTTTCAACTTTTTGGGTATTGTAAATATTGCTGTTCTGTTAGTTCACAAATAGGGGACATTTGTGTGTGCAAGTGTTATTTGAATACCTGTTTTCAGTTTTTTGGAGTATATACCTAGGAATGGAATTGCTGGTAATACTGTGTTTAACTTTTTGAGAAACTCTTACACTGATTCTCAAGGTAACGGCACCGTTGTACATTTCTACCAACATTGTACATTGATTCCAGTTAACTGCATTGTTTTTTGTGATGACTTATGTTGCATATTTCTGTTTGATTTGCTAGTAGGCTGTTTGTTATTTCTTTTCCTTTTTTTTTTTTTTTTAAATTTAAGGCAGGCACCACAATGCCCTGTTAATGTTTTATTTATTTATTTATTTTAGAGATGAGTTCTCTCTATGTTGCCTAGGCTGGTCTCAAACTCCTGGGCTCAAGGGATCCTCCTGCCGCAGCCTCCCAAAGTGCTGAGATTGCTAGCAGAGACACTGTGCCTGGCCTAATTCTATTTTCTTTTCTTTCTTTTTTGTTTGTTTGTTATTTCTTACAGTTCTTTCTCCTAGTATTTTGTTTTTATGTTTGTTGTAGTTTATGGTGGCTTACAAATATAATTTCTGGAAAAATTTCTGGAATGGCTTTTTTTGCATTACATTTTTCTTACATGTTCATACATTTCTAGTTTGTAAAGAAACTGATTCATCCTTATAGATATTTATTCCTTTAACGTTTTGTGTCTGTATGTGTGTGTGTATAAATTTTTTGCAACATAAGTAGAAATATTTAGTACAAGCCCTAAGTAATTCCAGAAATTCAGTGTCTGTTTCTGTTATCTGTATTGCTGTTTATCCTAACACTTTGCTCCTAGGATTTGTTTCTTTTTGTTTTAGTTAGATAGAAGCAAATTCTGCATTTCTGAAAAGTTAACTTACTTGACTCTTAGAAACTCTTACAAATATTTAAATATGTGTTTTTTTAATCTGCTAATGCTATAATTCTATTTCTTTCTAATTAATAAGGAATCTATTCAGTACTGATATCCATTTAAGTTTGTTGTTACTCTCTAATCATTGTCCTTTGCATGGATAGATCTGGGTATAGATCAGGTTCATATAATAATCTTTAGAGAAGGTTTTTTTAAAAAAAATTTTTGAGGGAATATGCAGAAATTCTGAAATATTTTTAAAATGCCAATTGTTAACCAGCATTGATAGCTATTTTGTGTTTTTTCTTTCCTTCTGCCAAAAAATAAATAAATAAATAAATAAAACACCAAGCAGTGGTGGTGTTAAAACAGCAATATGAGACAAAAGATAAACTTCCTGAGGACAGGTCTTTTCTGTATTTATAAACTTCTTATAATATTTAGTGTATTCCTTGGCACATACAAAGGGTGCCCAAAAAAGTATAAACATTTTAAGAGAGGCAAAAACTGTGAAATACTGTATGTATACCAATAACAAAAGATGAATACAAGTCATGCTTGGCTTTTGCAATTACAGGAGGTACCATCAGCATCCAGACACTTCTGATTACAGTGAGCTAAAAGTTAAACATAGATAACGTCTCTTAAAATGTGTATACATTTTTTTTCCTTTGACTTGGAGTCTCAATCTGTTGTCGCCCAGGCTGTAGTGCAGTGGCATGCTCACGGCCACTGCAGCCTTGACCTGCTGTCCTCAGGCGATCCTTCCTCCTCAGCCTTCCAAGTAGCTGGAACTACAGGTACGCACCACCATGCCCGCTAATTTTTTGATTTATTGTAGAGATGAGATTTTGCTAAGTTACCCAGACTAGTGTCAAACCTCTGGGTGCTCAGGCAATCCTTTCACCTTCATCTCCCAAAGTGCTGGGAATTACAGGCTTGAGCCACTGTGCCCGGCTGAAATATGTATCCATTTTTTGGTACCCCCAATTCCCCATTAATTGCTAAATCATTAAACTTTTATTGAGCATCTATTTTGTATAGAATATAAGTAGTACTGGGAATTTAAAGAAGTAAAAGAAACAGTTTTAGTCTTAAGTGACTTAGTTTTTCATTGAAGAGACAAAATGTAAGCTAAGTAATTTATAGAAGTCTCTCTTTTTTTGAATCAGAGTCTCACTCTGTTCCCCAGGCTGGAGTGCAGTGGTATACTCAAAGCCATTGCAACCTCTACCTGGCTCAGGCAATCCTTCTGCCTCAGCCTTCCAAGTAGCTGGGACTACAGGTGTACACTACCAGGCCCGACTAATTTTTTGATTTTTTTGTAGAGACGAGGTCTTACCATGTTGCCTAGGCTGGTGTCGGAGCTCCTGAGCTCAGGCGGTCCTCTTACCTCAGCCTCTCAAAATTGTGGCGACTATAGACGTAAGAGACCATGCCTGGCCTTTTATTTTTAAATTTATTTTTATTTTAATTACTTTATTTATTTTTTTGAGTCTCACTCCATCGCCCAGGCTGGAGTGCAGTTTACAGTCACCCCAGCGTTGTCCTACTAGGCTCTGGTGATCCTTCCGCCTCAGCCTTCCAAGTAGCTGGAACTACAGGCACATGCTACCACGCCCTGCTAATTTTTGATTTATTGTAGAGACGAGGTCTTGCCAAGTTGCCAGGGCTGGTCTCGAACCCACAGGCTCAGGCAGTCCTCTTGCCTCGGCCTCCCAAAGTGCTGGGATTACAGGCTGAGCCACCAAGCCCAGCCTTATTTTTATTTTTTAAAGAGACAGAGTCTTGCTTTGTTGCCCTGGTGGGCATTGAACTCTTGGACTTAAGCAGTCTTCCTGCTTTAGCCTCCCGAGTAGCTGGGACTGTTGGAAATCTCTTAACTATGGGAATTAAATCTCTCAAAATTCTGGTGATGCAATTGATTGGAACTTAATACCTTATACAAAATAGGATTATTGAATTTGAGATAGTATGTAACCTATGAAAGATTGTATAAATACATACATATTTTGCATTTACTATTATTAAATTGTAGTAAGTGCTTTGCAGAAGGCTCAGGCTCTCCCCTATTACTTCACCTTTAGTGAGACGGTAACATATTTGTTCTACTGTACTGCCAGATAATACACGATTAGGAGGCATTTTTTTTCCTTGCTGTTCTTCCTTTAAATGTTCAACACTTCTGATTTTATGATTTGAAGTTGTTGATTAGCTTCCTGAGGTTCCATGGAGACCATAATTATGTGACACTTAACAACCTAGCCTTTCTCAGAATGCACAGATGGTGGCTTTGCCTATAATAAATTCATGTCAAAGCATAGGCCTTCAGTGCCTATTACATATGGCTTTTGGCTCTGTCTACTGAGGGATGTAGGACTTTATTTCTGAGGTCTGGGTCTCATTTCCTCACTTACTCTAATGATTCCTAAGGCTTCTGTGTAAAAACGGTGCCCATTCTATCATTTTCCTTTTTAAGTTCCCAGTCTTTACTTTCTTTTATTATACCCAGTAGGAGTGACTTGCAGTTCTCATATATTAGAAAGCAGATCTCAGCTGGGCTCAGTGGCTCAGCCTGTAATCCCGCGCTTTGGGAGGCTGAGGTGAGTGGATTGCCTGAGCCCGCGGGTTCAAGACCCACCTGGGCAACTTGGCGAGATCTCATCTCTATAATAAATCAAAAAATTAGCCGGGTGTGGTAGCGCGCATCTGTAGTTCCAGCTACTTGGAAGACTGAGGCGGAAGGATCGCTGGAGCCCAGCAAGTTGAGGCTGTGGTGGCCGGGAGCGGCCACTGCACTCCAGTCTAGGCGACAGAGTGAGACTCCAACTCAAAAAAAAAAAAGAAAGAAAGAAAGCAGATCTGCTGGTTGAAAAAAAAAATGTACCAAAGGAAATTAGCATGTTTTACAATTTGTGAGGGGAATCTCAAGTTTGGAAAGGATTGTTGTATAAGACAACCAAATGATGAGGAGAGGCAGTAAGTGCTGTAGGAATTATAGGGGAGTAGTTAGCAACTTATATTCCTGGATGGGGAAGGGATATTATTAGCTTTAGGAGTGATTAGTAACTCTATCTTGTAAACTTTTTACTATGGAAATTTAAAAATATACAAATACACAAAGATAAAATGTTAAAATGGACTTCAGTGTTTCATAAATCAGTTTCAGCTATTGTCGATGTATCCTTCTCATTAATAATTCTATGCCCTTGTATTATTTTGAAACAAATTACAAACATATTATTTCATTTATTCATATAGATATTTATATACAGTTGCCTGTTGGTATCTGTGGAGGATTGTAGGACCTCCTATGAATACCAAAATCCATAGATGCTCAAGTCCCTGATACAAAATGGTGTAGTATCTGCATATAGCCTATGCACATCCTCCTGTATACTTTAAATCACCTCCAGATTACTTATAATACCTAATATAGTGAAAATGCCATATAAATAGTTGTTATACTGTGTTGCTTAGAAAATAATGACAAGAAAGAAAGATCTGTTAAGTGTTCAGTACAGATGCAATTTTTTTCCCCCCTGAACATTTTCATTCCGAGGTTGGTTGATCCCACAGACATGGAGGGCTTCCTGTGTATGTGTATACACGCACATATATTTCAATTCGTATTTCTGAAAGGTTAAGATTCTTTTTTCAAAAAATAATCATATCATTTTTTAACTAAACAGATATTTTGGGATCTTTTATCTTCCCATAATCAAAGAGTGATCTGCTTTCCGAGATTGACTCTTAATTTTTTTCTTACAAATTATTTGAATCACACTCAATCCATATTGCAGTTGATTGATAACCAAGTGTCCTTTAATCTACAGGTTCTTCCTTGTCTCTAATTTTAAAACATTTTCATATAATTTAATTGTTAGATTAACTATATCGTCCTCTAGAATTTTCTGTATTCTGAATTTGTAGTATTGTTTAACATGTTTTACTGTCTCTGTTTTCTGAGAATTGGTAGTTAGAACTAAAAGATTAAATTCAGGTTTTTCTTCTCTGTAGTTATATAATCAGCTTTTATACATAGGTTCATTTGTTTCACTTTGTTTTTGGTTGGTTTTTTTTTTTTTAAGAATCCTTGTGACAATTTAACTTAATTTTATAATTATGTAATAATGTTTGTAAGATTCCAAATTCAAAGCAGTGAAACATGGTAAAATCTATTCAGAGAAGGTTACTTTCTGTCTGGTCTCCATCCTGTTCTTGCTCTTCCCCTTATCGGTAATTTAAGAGAAAACTGATGGTTTGTTCTTACATTGAAAAAAATATAAGCAAACACACACACACCGGGGTGCCAAAAAAATGTATACACATTTTAAGAAATCTTATCCATGTATTACTTTTAGTTCCCTGTAATCAGAAGTGTCTGGATGCTGATGGTAACCACTTTGAGCACCTCTTGTACGGAAGTCAAACGTGACTTGCATTCATCTTTTGTTATCGGTATATATAGAGTATTACAATCTTAATACAGTTTTTTCCTTTCTTAAAATGTGCATGCATTTTTTTTTCACACCCTGTGTGTGTGTATCTTCATACCTTTTCTCCCTTTTTCTTAAATTGTAGCAAACTATCTACTCTTCGCTCTACCTTATTTTTTTCTGTTAACAGTATATATCCTGAAGATCAAGCCATAGTACTATGTCAAACTATTTTTCAAATTCTGAGCTGGGCACATTAGGCATGTATATATTTTTGAAAGTGAATGAACAGTAATTTGAAGTAGTTGATAAATAATATACTTGCGACAGTTCTTAAAATGTATTTTAAGCAAATAATGGTTTAATTCCACTTTCAGAAGCGTGCTTTATTCTTAATCCTGATCATGGATTTTTTTTTCTTATTTGGTAATTTTGAAAGATTTAAATTTATCAAAAAAAATAAGTTTAGGATTTAAAAAGAAAATACTTTTTGAAAAATAAAGAATATAGCATTTTTGAGACTTGAAGAAGTTCCTTGTTTGTGACTGCTATGGCGTAGAATTTTGTGTTAACGTAGAGCTCCTTCAATATGTTTGGCACATAGGGAATAGCTAACAAACCTTAGGTAAATTTAGTTGCAGTTCTGCCTATGTGTGTAGAGTAGAGCTTTTACATAGTACTATTTGAAGTCGAAGTGAAATCATGGCTTTTAACAACTTTGGGCAGAGAGTCTTTCAACTGTTTTGTATCAAATCCCTCTTCTTTCCAAAATATGCATGTACAAGTTTTGGATATAATTTCAAAGAATGAAGAACTCATGTATTGGCATTTCCTGAATCCCTGGCACTTATTAGGCACTTGACCAATACTTGATAGTGAATTAAAATTTGAGTAGAGTGGGCTACCCATTTGAATTTTAGTTTTTCAAATATATCCTATTTTATTTGTTCTAGGTCTTTACATGTGCTGGATTTTTCTTTTTTTTTCTGTCTGGATTAGCTTTTACCTTGCCTGACTGATACCTACTCATCCCTCAGGACTCAGTTTAAAGTTCACTTTTGAATGAGGTGTATTGGTCATAGATTCTCATTTAGCGGTAGTTATTGTGTTTATTACAGTACTGCAGTTAGCCAGCTTTGGCTTTGGGTAACTAAATTTCTTTATTGGTAAAATAATGGATTTCATTAAGGTTATAAAGCTTGAGACTGGATAGACTTAATTAATATCATAAGAAAACATTTTGAGAAAACTTTGTAGTCACATGATAAGTTCATCGCCATTGTGGCAAACATGGGCTTTTTTTTTTTTTGAGAAAAACATGTCTCTAGTGTGGCATTTTTTTCTTAAATAGATTTTATTTGATTTGGTGATTTTTACAGTCTTCTAGTTTATGACATTAAACTTAATTCTGAAATCTTAAAATCTGTCCAACAATCGGGTGCTTGAATGTGCAAACCACTGTACCATTAAGGAGTTGGGATTCAAAAATTGCCATGTACTCCTTCCCTTTAAAACCTTAAAGTGCATGACAATATGGAAAATTCACTGTAATACCAGAGTTAAATGCATTCCACAAATACATGAGATGCCCTCAGCACAATACTTGATCCTTCCAGGTGAATTTAATAGACTTTTTGAAAAGGTTGAGAAGTGGATAGACAGAGTACAAGACTGAATTGAAAAGGAACCTTTTGAGCCGAGTCTTGAAAAATGGATAGATTTAAAGTTCAGGTTAAGTGTAGGTGAGAATAGAAGTTGTAACCCTTCATAGGAATTTAAGGCCAAGTATGGTGGCTCACACCTGTAATCCCAGCACTTTGCGGGGCTGAGGTGCAATGATTGCTTGAGGAGTTTGAGACCAGCCTGGGCAGCATAGTGAGTCTCTGTGCAGAAAATTAATCTGGGTGTGGTGGTGCATGCCTGTAGTCCCAGCTACTCAGTTGGCCGAGGTGGAAGAATTGATTGAGCTCAGGAGGTCTAGGCTGTGGTGAGCCATGATTGTGCCATGAGTGAGACTGCAACTAAAAAAAAAGAGGAAACTTAAGACTGTATGGTACCATTAATGTTTATATGTGGCTGGATGTTATTAAACATTTTAATAGTATATCTTTTTAGAAGCTAACTTAGCTTTAATGAGGAAGGATTATTTATGTTCTGTGTACGTTCAGAATACTGTTGGAAGATTTCTTGATCATAATTTTATTCCATTGTTTTCTTCCTGTTTTCTCTTTTATATATCTCCTATTCTTTTCCTTTGAAATGTAACTGGATAGTTTATGCAACTTTATAGAAACTAGGAAAAATCTTTCAAATAGACCAGGTAGTATAAGTTAGTCAAAGGACATAAACAGCTGTGTGTATGCAGGGCTGTTCAAAGTAGACCATGTCTTAAAATGTAATTAAGGCTCCTCATAGCTTGTGTTCTTCCTTGTAATCTTTTACCGGAGGAAAGGAACATATTTTGTTAGTTTGGAAACAATGTTAAACTTCACTTTCAGTAACTTCTCAAATCATTAAGGTAGTTTTCCCCCCTTCTTGCATTCATTGTCTTAATTTCAATAAGTACAGTTTCTTGAGACATCTTATGGCCTAATAGGTCATAAAAGTTGGTGGCTGTGTGACATACTTCTCATTGATGTATAGTTTAATTCCTACCTTATAATTGAAAAATGGCCACATGCTGTCTAGAGTTCCAGTGACCTAGAGCATCAAGGAGCTCCCTCCCTGATGTTTTCAGCTTTTTGTAAGCCTGTACTACACAGTTCCTAAAGCTGCTTTTGAACTCTGTCTCTGGTTGTAGCATGTCACCTTACACTTAACTATTGTAAGGGCATCTTTTTATTTAATTTCTGATTAGCATAATGATTTAAGCTGTGTTATTCACTGTTCCATGGTGAAGTTGTCATAGGGGGAGAAGAAATAAAAATGTTGAATTTCAACTTTACTTGTGAATGGACTGAAGTTTGAAAGCCTTTTATGGCCATTGTTCAGCAGACTGAAAATCTCATTAGAAACCCTAGAAATGCCAAGGCAGCTTTGGGTTGGATTTTAATAACATTTTGGAATGTTGATATTGTATGTTGCTAATTTCTGTGATTTTACTGTAGATCAGCAACTTAGGTATGCATTCTTCCAAAGTTAATTTATGACTTTTAATCTGAATTCATTTACAGTAGCTTTTCTTTCAACATTGTTAACTGCCTAGGGAGAAAATTAAATTTTACTTTTTGTCTTTAACATTTCTTTGATTTTCACACAGGATTTTCATATAGGATTTCACATTCATGGCAAACTACTTAATAAGAAAATGCCGTAATATATTTATTGAACTAATGACTTAGTTTAGTTGTTATTAAAATGTTACCTTACCTGCAGTTTTGCCTATTTTTTTTTTTTGGAATGGAGTAGCATAAAATCAGATTTCTGGGCAACATTTTCTTGTCAGAGAAACTTGAATCTTGATGTCTTTCTGAGTGAAGAATATTTAAGTTTAATTTTTTTTTGTAGCTATTTACTTTAGGAATAATCTATTGCATATAGTGGTCACTTGTCTAAGAAGATAAGCATAATTTATATAGACAGTTTATGGTCAGAAGGCAAATTTGATATGAACTGCAAATGATTAGACTATAAGCCTTTTTTCAGAAGAAGTACAGAATTGGGACCATTTAATCCTTTTTTCCCCTTCTTAGAGTAGAGGCTTTTCAGATAATACATGTCTCTAAGTAGGAGATCCTGTTTTTAAGACTTTACTAACTTAAATTAATTTCAGAGTAATTTATTAGTTTCTTCTAAATGTTTTCTTGGTAATTACCACTTAATAATGAAGTAAAAGTGTTGACTTATAATGGTTGTTTTTCAGTCTGAAGTTCTAAATTTATCTTTGTTTTGCTATAAATTAAGGTGTTATTATGGTTATGTTTTGGCATTTTGAGTTACTTGCCAGATTGTTGTTGATTCTGCAAATAATGAAGAGAAATATTTTAAATGGCATCCACCATGGGTAATGTCACACTTTCTTTTTAAATCATACAGATACACTTTAGAATACCGAGGGAAATAGATTTGGCTTTCTTTTTAGTTTAAATCTTAATCTAATAGCATTGGCTCTGGATAGAGATGTAATTCTAGGGATAAAAATTATTTTTGTAATATAGATTTGGATTCGAAATGTAAAAGTAATGTAAAAATTATTGTAAAGTGAATCTTGTCTGCTAAATGTGTAACTTTTATTTCTTTTTTTTTAGAATACTTATTTTGAAGATGTGGGGTACATTTCAGGGTTAGGTGTACAAAATGTTCATTATACAGGTACCCTTCCTTGTTGAAGTAACTTTTATTTCTATGACAAATTCTTACCCTAGAATTTCAACTGTTGTTGTAGTTTTGAAAATTAGTTCACGGTAGATTTGAGAGCATCTGTTCTTATTCTCATCTTTTGAAAACACATTTTAAGAGAAGACAGCATAAATCTTTGATGATGAAAATAATTTGTACTCTCTCCTTTGCTTTTGCTTAAATGTATAGTTAACTTGTAACTGCTTCAGGGTAAAAGAGTGACTGGTAAGTAGCTTAAAAGGCAGTTATTAAGGGAAAGTGTTTTTATTGGCAATTCCCTTGTAATAATTTGATTTTGCTTTGTTACTAAATAGTGCTTATAATAAAATTATCTACTTTAGGAAGGAAAGCCTCAACTCTAGAAAACTTTTCAATACTCTTTTCATATTTGTAGATAATGAGAAATTCTAAAGATATAGGAAATAGACTGATTAGAGCTGATAAATGAGATTGTTAAAGTAATATTAAGTTATGCTTTAAAAAGTCAGATAAGGAATTCAGGATATAAAGGAAGATGGCAAATACATTCAACTGAGGAAGGGTGGTTTTCTTTACAGAGAAGATGTGCAACTGCATTAATTGTGTAAGTTAGTTCTTATCCTGCACTAACCATTTTTTTAGTGTTAAATTATCTGATTCAAGCATAAATGAACTGTAATAAATGGTTTTATTTAGAAATAGCATTACTTCCCACTTTTAGGGAGGATTTTAATTGCCAATAAAATTTCATTGTTGCTCGAATAAGAACTTAAAAGATTACCTCACTTCCATATAATTGAGTATTTTCTGGTTTTCTTTAAAAATGATATAAGTGAGAGAATAAATATAACTTAAATACTTTTGAAGAGGTTCAAAATACTCAGTTAAAAATTTTCTGGAGAGGTGAAGTAAAAATTCATCAGCTACTTGGTTGTATTTGTATTCTTAATACCATGACTTTCTTAGTTGTTGTATTAAATCCCTTTATTCCTCTGTTTAAGGTGTTCCAGTTTGGGAAATTTCCTTTATTATCATATTTAACAGAAGAATTGTAATGGTTGTACCACAGGTCATCAAATTTTCAAACTGTGTTGGTTAGTTAAATTAACTTTGTTGTATAATTCTTTATGGGGTAGTCAGGGGAATTGTGTTCAGCAGTATGATTGTGCCACCAGTCAAGTTACCATAATCAGGGAAGGATCTTTTCTTCTTTTGGTTAAATTTTTTTTTCCTTTAAGATTATTTAAACATAGAAGAAGATAGGTTTGTGAAGCAAATCTCTAAAGCAGCATTAAGCAATGGCAATCTTTTCTTTTGTCTTCTTTTAGATATATCACATACATATGCATATTTTGATTAGATGGAAAAATAACTTTTGTAGTGTAATGTAATTATTTCTTATTTTTAGAAATTAATAAAAGTAATAAAGTTTGTTTGGAAATCTCAAAAGATCTTTAGTAGTATACCTGCAACCTCAGCAGTCCCTTTTTATCTATACAGATTTCTCTGCCTATTGTGGCCGTTTGCTCTAATTTAAATTTCCCGTGGCTTTGGGTAGCAGACTTGGTTTTCTGCAAGAGTGCCCATGCTTACATGGTCATATATTCTGGGTGACTTTTCCACTTTTTCTTTTTTGTTATTTTGTTGATTGCTAAAGGGAAGGAGGATTTATTTTTTTTTTAAACTTGTTTCTTTGTTTTGATCTTTCTTCCTTAGCCCGTCTGTTTGTGTGTTGTTTTGTTTTGCAGATTGGAAAGAATTATTGTGTAGTACTTAGATCCATGGGGACTAGCTGGGAAAAACTAATTTTGTTCTTGGTTTTGTTTTCTTAATAACAGAAGCAATTAAATTTTTGAGCCATTGAGAAGCTCAAAAGATATGTTAGCTTTGTGCATGAAATTGATGGAAAATTATTAATCCTGAAAATTTCTATTCATGGTCACTTTACTGTTGGAATAAAAATGTTATTTTATAGTTGAACCAAGTTAACACTAGAAATACTAAGTAACAGTTAGTGGTATTGTTAAATGTTTTTAATTTAAATATTGAATTTTTAAAAAATTATAAGAAATCAGTTGTAATCTGATATGTGATTTCTTTTACAGTCAACTTTTTTTTGTCCATGATATGTATTTATTCAAATAGAACTGTGAGTATACATTTGGTTAGAGATGTACATTTTTACCCTGGCTGGATCTTAAAAGTTTGCCATTTCTTGCAAACTTGCTTATTTTTCAAATGTGAAGAATTTTTTTTTATTTTTATGAAACAACTTTATACTGCTGAATGTTAAATCCGTGGAGAAGTGCTATGGCACTTAAATATTAAGCACTTTGTTATTGTGAGAAAGTAAAAGTAGAGAGGCCTCTACTGCCAACATCTCCCCAAAATATTTTTCATTAATATCTAAAGACTTTAGAATATCCAGTTATCATGATCAAAGCTACTTTTATTTTACAATTGTTTTGTGAGGATGGCATCATACAGTAGCATATTTAACTGAATTTTATATTTATTAAATTAATATACAATAATAAAAAGATCCTTTTTACCATTTAAAAATTATAATTCCTAATCCATTAGGAAAATCATGTTGTGATATGCTGTTAATAGGCTAAAAAAATTTTAAATGTCGATAGCTAGAGAAAAGAGTGATTTTGATAATTTATAAGTTTAGATTTTTTTCTTTCAGTTGATTATACTTCTTGGTAGTAAGGTATTTTATGCTCTTTCTGGCCTGTTAAGTAATTTTGAAATTGAGGTAAGGGCAGGCTTTCTTTCTGTGTCTGTTATAGATGTTTTTTATGCTCTTAGAATATGAAACTGATTTATAGAATTTGTGATTACCAAGAAACAAATATTATTATTTAATTTTTGTTTTCTTTGTTTTTGCTATTATTTTTTAGTTACTGTGTTTCACACTGCAATTTCTACCAAATGACTTCTCAAAAGCAATTTAAAATCAGTGAGAATTTCAGACTAAGAAGAAAATGTAAGCTAATAGTCTAATTGGCTGCTGTTTGTCCATGACAATTAAAATAATATTTTGAATTTCTACTCATTGACCATAGTTTTGTAAGTTTCATAAGTTTGTGAAATTATTCCCCTAGTTCTGGTTAGTATTTTAAAAGGTGTCTTACAGGCTTACACTTGATGTTTACGTGTAATTACTGAGAAGCACAAATAATCTCTAAACTTTACTTATTTCTAGTATTCAGCACATCAGAGCAGAGTATAATCTGTGATTTTAAAAAAGTGATCTAACTGTTAAAGTATACAGTTTAAAAAATAACAAGGAATTTTTTTTAGCACATTTTACTTACAAATGTTAATTGAAAATATTATTAGTTCTTAAAGTTCATAGCATGGATTTTATTGTGTGTGGCCTTGGTAGAAGAACACTGTAAAGCCGAACTTGAAATTTATTGAGGAAAGAACAAACTGCTGAAGTGCTTTTATGCTGTTAAAAAACTTCATAGACAATTGTCAGACAACTTTTTTTTTAAAGGTCGTGATTGCTTGATGCCTTTTCCAGTCTTTATTTGAAACTCTCGTTTTGTAGGATTTCTTTTTTGTTCTCCTTTTCTTTTTTCTTTTGGCAGTGGGTGGAAGATTCTTTTAAAACTGAATGTGTAAACATGTATGGTAACTGTTGAAATATAATGGCAAAAAAATACTATGACGGTAAGCCAGTGACAGTAAAATTATATTGTGTTGTGTGGAAACTGATCAGGCTTAGAGTTTTTTGTTCAGAAAAATAGGTGCTGAATTATAACTTTAAACTGGGATTGTTTGTGAAATATTTTTGCAATTCAGTCATTGCTTGTTGTTTTTATGTTACAGTGTTCTAGTTGATTCTTGGTAGTTCCTGAAAAATAATATTCTGTCTATGAGAGAAACTAGGAGAACAGAATGAAAACTAGGGGAAAAGAAAAACCTCTACCCAAAATGTTAACACCTGACAATGGAGATATCTGTGCCATTATAGATTTTTAAGACATAGAATTCTTGAATTCTTTTCCTAAGAGTTTACTTAAACTTTGACATATTTCACAAAATTTGATTATGATAAGTATTAAAATTTTAACTCTGGTCTTTATGCTAAATTAATGCAAGCCATTACAGATTAACAGAACAATATCTTGAGGCTAACTGTTCAATTAAGTTATGTTATTCAGTTAAGTAATTTTTTTGATTATGGTATTTTGATTTTATTAATATAATAAGCTAAAGTTATAAAGGTCTCTGAGTGCAAAATCGAATTATGTAAAACCAATTTTGATATTTTGTCACAGAGACAGTTTAGAATTAAAATATGCCTTGGTGTGTAATAATTTTATTTATTAGTGTTATAAGGACATCTATTAGCTTTTCAGTATTCAGAAAATTTAGACTTTTTACTTTTAAATGTTGATATAGATTAACTGGAGCCATACTTTTTTTAAATTGCAGGAACTTGAGGCAAATACATAAAATATGCTAGTGATTGACTTATTTAAATTTTCAGTGATTAGACTTTGTGAAATAGGAATAAGGCTGGGGTTTATTTAAGAAAACATCGTTAATTTAAAAGTTCTTGTCAAGTATAGCAAATCCGTATCCATAATTATTTTCAATCACTAGTCAGAGAGGAAGGTGTGAGTTGCTATTATCTTCTTTGTTGGAAGATATAAATTGTATTTTGAAAAGGAATGAAAGTGATTTATATATCTTGACTCTAGATGTTATTTGTGGGTTTATGTCATGAAAGCCTGAAAAACTTCACAGAAGAATTGAGTGTATTTTAATTTACTAGGCTTGCTGAAAACCCTTTTGTGATAAATTAGAAAAATGTATACATGATATTTTTCTTTTTTAAAGTTTAGTGATTCATTTTGGTATTTTGTCTCAATTTCAGTCTTTCTGGTTAATTTAGATATATTCTTATCTTTTAAAAATTTATTTTCAGTAAGTTATTGCTTGGATATGTTCTCATTCTTACACTTACATTTCATCTGTCTATGATGTTTTATCAGCCAGCTTTTACTATTTTATTGTTCTTTCTTCTATTTTTGTTGTCAGGTACTGACTTCAAGTCTAAAGTAAGAGCTAGTGTATGTTACAGTGTATATGACCATTCCTAATTTGACCTGTTACTGTAAAGAAGGCTAACAAGTGTGTATGACTAGCCCACCCCTCCTGGCGCAGTTGAAAACAGGCCTCAGAAGACTCAAAGGAATTCTTTTAACTCCTAGCAGGGCCACGGGGTCAATGTCAGATTTAGTCATGCTGTTATTTTAGCCCAGTGGTCCAGAGAGATGACTGAAAAGTGAGTCTTTTATTTCTTTTTTTGTGTGGTTATTAACAGGATTAAATGTAAGCCATTGTGTACTTAGTACCAATTAGTTTCTCATCTGAGAGGTTCATTATGATTTTTTGTCAGCCTTCATCTTGTAATATTTGTTTCTTTGTTTGATTAGTTAAGGGGCTGAATGGACTAAAGAAAAGTTTTATAGCAGTGCTTTTAAATTCATTGAGAATTTTAATAAATAATCAACTTTTGAGATATGTAGACCTTGATTTAAAAAATGGGCCACATTGAAAATTGGCATGAAAAATTAAGTAAATTGTGTAAAATTTTCCTTTTTCTCTTGTATTCGTTTTAGTCTTCAAATAGACTGTATCAGTATCAAACAATATTATGTTTCTAGAAGTTGACTTCATATTCTTATACATATCTTTTACAATTATGTTCGGTTTGCTGTGAGTATATAATTATTGTTCAAGAGAGACACACATAAAAAACTAAAAAAACCCTTCCAGTTTCTAACATAGATTGAGCTATTACAAGCAGAACATAAGCATTCTACAATAAAGATAGTTGTCAGGTGTAAACAACTGAAAAGGAGGCAGCCTGAAAGTTAATTTTTAAAAAATGCTGCTATAAATAAGTAAAAATGCAAAGGTGTATGAGTTCAGAAAAGAGGAGCATACCCAACTTTTTAATTGCGTATTAGGCTGGTAGTTACTTTAGACCCTTGACTTAAATTCATATTAAATTGTTTCTTTGAGTGGCATTTCTCATTAAGTGTATTGAAATACCTCAGTTAAATTTAGAACATCAGTTGTTCTTTTAAATTGGATTGGAGATACTGATTTCAGTTAAAAGTGAGAAGTATAACATCCCAAATTAAAATATAAGAGTTATTCGGTAATTTGTTTTTGATGTGTGTATAATACACATTTTCACATGTACGCATATTTAAATGACGATGACTGTAGGCTGATTCAGACTTCAATGGAGGTTTTTTATTTTAAACATTAGAAATGATTGATATTAATTTAAGTAAGTGCGATTACTATTTTAATTTAGTATTCAGGAAGAGAATTGCTTAATTTGTTTCAGATTGTTTGGTGTACGTTATTTAGATTATATTGTTGTATTAAGTCCTTTGCTTACTACCATTGTTTTTGATAACTAGATTACTTTATTATGGAATTGATTATACAAAATTTTACGATTCAAATCGTTATGAAGCATATAGATTCTGACATAGTGTTTTTTTATTTCCTTCAAATTGGTTTCAGGCATAGTGAAATGATGGCCCTTGCTTTTTCATATTTGTATATTCAATTTTATGAGGAAACACATCTTTCCAAGATCTATGCATGTGATTTTTTTTTTATGACTTTTCTCTTTAATTGTAATTTGAAAAGGATGTAGATCCTCCAAAGAAAATGTGTTTTTTGATCATATGGTAAAGTAGACCTGCTTTATTATTGTCCTGCAGTCAGTTTTTTTTTTTCATTATTTTTTTTTTCCATACCGTACCCCCTTTTTAAAAACTAAAAATGTGAGATAGCTGTATTAAGTTCCTGGAAGATATTCAAGTAACAGGAAGTAATTTAGCAGTAACTTCCTCTTGTGATTTATTGTTCATCAAATAGGAAAGTAGTTTATTTTGAGAGAAAAATGCAGTTTTTGCTAGTCAATATTTTTAAGTTCTTTGGAAAATGGGAGTAGTCTTTAGAATAATGGCTTTGTAATATGGAAAAGGACAGATTTTAAAATAAAAGTTTATTTCTTCTTTTATTGCTGTATTTAACTTCATAGCAAGCTGAAAGTAGTAAGTAGATGTTAAATTGAAAATCTGATTCAGTATCAGATGCTCATATAATTTAATATAACTTAAATTAGTGAGTACTTAGATTGATCAGTCTGATATTTTAAAAGCATAGTACATACCATCAGCTATTTGTAACTTTTCTCTTAAAGTTTAATTAACTTTAGATATCTAATAGAGTAGGTCCAGAAATTAACATTCAAATAACAGCAGGATCTGGGTTATTAGGGTTCTATTTTGTTTCTTTAGCATCTTTTATGTAATAGTAATTGTTATAAACAGATGAATTGTATATGCCAGTTTAATAAATAATTATGCAGTGTTAAAAAGTTAGCCTATTCCTTATAATTACTACCCAGACATCTTCACATTAAGATACTTTAAAAACAGGTTAATGGAAGTTTGGGAACTTAAAAGTAATACTATTTCAAGACCACTATAGAATATTTTTTCTTTATAAATGAAGTTCTTGGGATAGTTTTCTTTATAAATGAAGATATTGTAACATAATTGAAAAATGTTTTGGTTTTGTCCCATTAAAAACTACTTGTATTTATTTGATACTTTGTTTTTCTGTCTAATCAGGTGAGGTCTAACAAATAGAACACACACAAAAAGGTGTTTTGAAAGTGTCTTATATTGGCTGATGTAGAGATACAGGTGTGGTATCTTACTTATTTCTTAAAATTAAAACATAAAGGTTGTGGCTGGGAGGGGGGGTGTTCCTCAAATCCCAAGAAGATAAGTGAAAGTTGAGTGAAGAGTAGAGATCCAGTATTTCAGTGTGCTAGCTAGATTTTATATGCAAAGCTTTAACATTTGGGGCTTTTACATTTTCTGAAATGCAAATAACTTTTGTAAAAGGCATGACAGTCATGTTAGGAATAAAAGTAATAGCTCATAATAGTGCTTTTTATAAGTATCTAGTAAACGACCAGTATTTGAGTAAATAGTAGCAGAGTTGATTTTTTATAGCTTTTTAATGCAGACCAAACAATTTCTGCTTTTGAATGAAAAATTAACTGTTATTTTATTTTAACTTACTGTATTTGATTATTTCAATTTTTTTAGTACATTGCTTGAAGGGTGCCATACACAAAATAGTCATTTATATACTGTGATTTTATTGGTTCAGCCAGGCTCATGACCACTTAAAAAACATTGAGGTTTTAAAATCACTAATATTTATCAGTTAATTTTTGTCATCATTGTATTTTTTAAAGTATCTATATTGTAACATTGGAGTTTGATTAGAAAAGAATTTTTACCTCCATTTTATAAAGATGCTCTGTAAGAGCACTGATGGTAACGATGTTTATCTCTGTATTTTTCACTGATTTTTACCTGGTATCCTGAATTACCAGTAATTGTTTCTTCATATTGAGTAAGAAAAAAGAAGATATGCTTGCCTGTGTTATTGTTGTTGGTTTTTTTTTTAAACCTTCTAGACATGTTGTAGGCGTTGAATTGAAAAGTTTGTAAACTTTTGATTATTTGTGATAGTGACTGGGAACAAAGTGATAGATAATGAGAGACAGCAAATAATAACCAAAAATATATATTTTATATCATTTCATTTAGCCAAGAAATGGTCGGGGCCTGTTGTGAGTCACTGCAAGGTATGCTGTTGTATACAAAGATGAATCAGGTATAGACCTTGACCCCACAGATCTTATGGTTTATTAGAAGGAGCAAGAGATGAGTGGTGTAAGAGAGTTACAGGGGTGCAGGAGTGGAAAGACACCTCTTTCATGAAGCATAGAATGTGAAGGGGATATAGAATATCATATGTTTAGGGTGACAGCGGACTGTATTTTGAATTAGGTCAGTGTTTCTCAGACTTGGTTCCTCAGTCTCCTAGGGTCCATTTGGAGGAGGTTTTTGCTTAAATAGTTTTTTAAATTTGTATTTTTATTTTGATGTTAAGAAGACACCTTTTTTTTTTTTGAGTTGGAGTCTCACTCTGTTGCCCAGACTGGAGTGCAGTGGCTACTCCCAGTCACTGCAGCCTCTACCTGCTGGGCTCCGGCGATCCTTCCACCTCAGCCTTCCAAGTAGCTGGAACTACAGGTGTGTACTACCACGCCCGGGTCATTTTTTGATTTATTGTAGAGATGAGGTCTCGCCAAGTTGCCCAGGCGGGTCTCGAACCCACGGGCTCAGGCAGTCCACTCACCTCAGCCTCCCAAGGCACGGGATTACAGGCTGAGCCACCGAGCCCAGCTAACACCTTTTTTTCTTTTTTTTTTTTTTTTTAGTTGGAGTCTCACTCTGTCGCCCAGGCTGGAGGGCAGTGGCATGCTCACGGCCACCGCAACCATGACCTGCTATCAGGTGATCCTTTTACCTCAGCCTTCCAAGTAGTTGAAACTACAGATGCACTCAGCAACTTTTTTTTATTTTTATTTTTTGTAGAGATGAGGTCTCTCCAAGTTGCCCAGGTTGGTCTTGAACCCCTGGACTCAGGTAATCCTTTCACCTCTGCCTCTCAAAGTGCTGGTATTACAGGCTTGAGCCACTGCACCTGGCCAAGAAGGTACTTCTTATAAAGATAACACTTTGAAGTGATAATTCACAAATGAAGGACATTTGAAATAAGATGAGACTTCAGTTTCTTAAGTCAGTTTAAAAAAAATTTTTTTTTGGAGTCAGAGTCTCACTCTGTTGCCCAGGCTGGAGTGCAGTGGTACGCTCACAGCCACTACAGCCTCAACCTGCTAGGCTCAGATGATCCTACCACCTCAACCTTCCACATAGCTGGAACTACAGGCGTGCACCACCACCCCCAGCTACTTTTTTAATTTACTGTAGAGACAAGGTCTTGCCAAGTTTCCCAGGCTGGTCTCAATCCCCTGGGCTCAGGCAGTCTTCTTGCCTTCACCTCCCAAAGTGCTGGAATTACAGTCATGAGCCACCATGCCTGGGCTAAATCAGTGTTTTTTAATTTGGGATTTTTGGACAGATTTGATATTCAAGAGAACTTTTTGTTAGAGGTTCGTATGCTTTTTAAGTTTGAGAAACAACTTAGGCTGATATTTGAAATTAGTTTGTATGCTCTAAATATTTGAATTGATGGCAGGAAGTAGGTACCCAGAAATTTGTGAGTAGCAAGGGAACCATTTTGGAATTAATTTTTTTTTTTTCAGGAGGCAGGGCAACTCAGAAAGGTAGCTGAGAATTCAGTGTAAGTCTCCAAATTCTTGAATTTTTGTAAGTTTTGTAAGTTTAGAATCGATGAGCACTGTTTAGGTGTGATGAGTGGGCACTGTTTAAAATCACACAAGCTGATTTTAAATAGTAATGAACTGTGAACTTATTAAATAGAGGATAAAATTCATAAGTATATTTTGAATATAAAATATATCTGTTAGGATGGTTTCTGTTATAACCTTACATTCTATAGCATCCTATATAATAGTGAAAGCCTTTGTGTAACTTATTCCTTTTCAAGTTCCAGTTTAACTTTCTGCTTATAGTTTTGCAATAAATTAGAAGTTTAATTTCATGAAAATTAATTAAACCTAGATTATCTTGTATATATGGGATTTTGTTTCATATTTTGGGGAAACTATGAGGAATAAATAAGTATGCTTTCTAGTTCAGTGTTCTAAAGAAATTTGGCCTTGATTGGGTTAACTAATCTTGGTAAATTTACGAGTATCTGTATCAAATATCTCAAACATTATATAATTTGGGGAGGAAAACATTGAAGAATATTTTTCTTTTTTCCCCCTCTTAATTTTTTTTATTGGGAACCCCCCCCATTCCCAACAAACAAAACTGATCAAAATAAGAATTAGATGATGGCTTTCAGTTCCTTACATTTTTTCCCCCCAAGTCTGTCTAGGCTTTTAGGATGGGGAATTCCTAGGAACTACTATCCTTACCTGAACAAAAAGACTATCTGTTTTGATTAGGGAGAAAAAGTTAGGCTGATATTATTTGCTCACATTATACACAGAATGATTTTGGTTCATCTGTAGCTTCTTATTTTCTTGTAGTGTTTTGCATGTAATTTATGCTACTTTGGGATAATATTTTATTACTGTTTGAGGTTCTTATAGTTCACATGTCAACTTGCCTTTATATAAAAATGTATTTAAGTTGCTTTGACAGACTTTAAATAACAAATGAGGAACACATAAATGCAGTGTTACTGTTTTCTCTTTTGTCTTTCCTGTTTTTTTAAAAATCCCTGAGCAGTTGCAGGCACTTCTTATAATTTCCTATGCACAGAAATTCCCTGAAACATCAAGAAGCTGCTAAAAGACTCAAGCTCTGAAAGAAGTCCCAAAGATACATCACTGCTTGACTGCAAACATTTTTAAGAAGTCACTGATTATAATGAACACAGCCTTTAATGGCAGTTTTTCCTCTTCTTTTCACGAGAATGTGACAGAGTGTCATTAAGGTTTTAGAAATGAATGCTCCTGAGGAAAGGAGGATCACTAGGACTACAATGATGCCCAGTATGTGGCCGTGGGATTCTCAGTTGGGCTCTTTTTAGGTTTTTAATCAGTTTGGAGAAGGGGGATAGAGAGGAAGGGAATGGGAATAGACAAGAGCTTTAGGACACCTGTACACCATAGTATTTTACTTTCTCATTGATCTCTTAGATGTTGAATTTGTAGGGTCTAGTGTAGAAAAGCAGACCAAATTCTAAATATTTTTGAGGACCAGAAAATAAAGTAAACCCTAACTCTTTATATTTGGAGGTACATAATTTTTTTTTGCATTTAACTTAAACTGTTTGGATATAGTAAATCTGAAATTTCATTTAAATTGTAATTCCACTTCTACTCCAAGAGTTTTAACCCATTGTTTTTTGTGGTAACAGTAATTGCCCTTGATGTATTCTGCAGGTCAATTAGATTGTATCAAAATGAGGCAAATAATAAATGTGTGCAAGAAACAGCTATGTCTCAGCACAGGAACAGAAAAGCATATTTTTGCTTCAGACATTGAAATAACATCCAGAAGGCATTGCACCACATATAAATGTAAATCTTTTCTAATGGGATATAGGGTGGAAAGAGGGGTTATTTTTAAATTTTCAGCCAAATGTTCTCTTTTAAGTTTCTTAACAATAACAAACATCATAAACCTCATATTTAGTGACTAACATCATCTAGAAAGTGTGTTCTATGATTTGTATTAATTACTGGATATATATACTGAGAAGTATATTTTTTCTGCTTAATAAGTTATGACAGTTTTTCTGAGCAGGTGTTTTCTGTGAATCCCTGTAACATTGGAATTGATTTATCTATTTTTCAGGGTTTTTTTTCTCATTGAAATCAGAAAGAAATTGCTAGAATCCTTCATGTCTGTTTCTCAAAGTAAACCTTTTCTCGACACCTAGTGATCATTCTATATACTTCATTTTACTTGGGATTTTGTTAAACATTAAAGCTGACATTGGAAAATGTATCTTATTTTTTGACTTAGGAACTTAGGTTTTATGAAAAATTATAAAATCACCTTTATACCTTGTCTTTGAAAAATGCTTTTTTTTGTTTTTTACTCTAAGATGATGTTAGGGTTTTTTTGAGTGCTGAATATAAACTTAGCTTTTGTGGGTTGTTTCTTAATAGACTTGCAGGTAGCTCAGTACTACATTAGCAATTCTTTATTTGGGCATTGTATATACTTGCACAAAACTCTGATTAACTCTCATAACTCTCTTGAACCTTCCTCCCTTCTTAAAAATGAATTGAGACCAACAGTTTTCTAATCTGCTCTGGCAACTTGGGTTTAAATTAGAACAGAGTAACTGTGGATGGAAGTATGTACTAGAAAAAGATTGAGAATTTCTTTCCCTAGAGAGTATTAAAGAAAGATTTCCAAGTATCTGCAGAAGATTAAATAATCTGCTTTGAATTATGTAGAAAAATTGTGAGAACTGAACTTCTTCCTTTCTTTCTTTGTTTTTTGTTAGCCATTGCTTTTTTAAAAAACAAGCATTTAATTTTTGAAAAGTTATAGGTTTACAGAAATACTGCGAAGATAGTACAAGTGAGTTGCCATGTGCCCGTATACCCAGTTTTTTAATATTAGAAACATACTAATAGGGTATGTTTGTCAAAATTAGTGAATTAGTATTGATGCCTTATTAACTAAAGTCCATACTTTATTCAGATTTCTTTTGTTTTACCTAATATAATCTTCTTTTCTAGGGTCCTATGCAGGATACTATGTTACATTTAGTTGCCCTGTCTTCTTAGGCTCCTCTTGGCTGTGATAGTTTCTCAGACTTTTCTTGTTTTTGACAACTGTATCAACTTCGAAGAGTACTAGTTAAGGTATTTTGTGGAGTGTCTGGCAATTGGGATTTGTTTCATGTTTTTCTCATGGTTAGACTAGGGTTGTGGGTTTTGGGAGGAAGACCACAGAAATAAAGTGCCAGTCTCTTCACATCTTCACAGTGTAAATGCTTTCAACCTGACTTAGTACTGATGATGTTAGCTGTGATCACCTAGCTGACATGGTATCTTTCTGGTTTCTTTACTGTGGAGCTACTCCCCCCACCCCTTCCATACAGTATTCTTTGGAAGGAAGTCACTATACATAGCCTACACTTAATGAATAGAGCATCATGTACCACCTTCTTGAGGTTGGAGTGTCTACAAAAATGATTTGGAATTCTTCCACATGGGTGATTTGATTTGTCTATTCTTGCCCATTCATTCATTCATTCATGTCTGTATGAACTCATGGATATTTATTTTGTATTTTGGGTTATTTAAATTGTTCCAGCTTTGGCCTTTGGAAGTGCCTTTAGTTATCTCCTGTGTTTGGCATACTCCCATCATATTTTTTTCTTTAAGCACTTCCTTACTTTGGCACAACAAGATGCTACAGGCTAATCTTGTTTATTTCTTTCCCCAGACCCACAATCAGCTATTTCTGGAAGGAGCCCTAGTTCCTTTAATTGGAGATTGCTACTAGAGACCAAGATCTAGGCACTCGGTATTTGGCTTTTAATATAGCTGTAGAGCTATAGAGGATTGAGTCAAATCATAGACATATTCGAACATCTACTCCTTCGTAATATTACATAAAATTCAGTTGCTGAGTCAGACTGTAATAATTGAGACCATTTTCTCAATGATTCATAGGGGAAGATTTGGTTTATTTAGAAGTTTATCTAGATATTTGTATTGCCATGATATTAATTTTAGGTCTTTTTTTGTTTGGTTGGTTTGTCTTCCCAAAGATCTTTCAAACTTCTTGTATATTGCTTCTAAGGTAACATTCTGTAAGTTTCTTAAGTCTTTTGTTTGTTAAAAAAACTCATTAGTGTTTGGGCATAAACCCTTTCTAGGACCTGAACTATATGTTTTTCTTCTTTGAAAATTCTTAGACTCTGGATGGTTTTTAATTGGGTAGGTCACCCAGACCTTTGGCATGATTTCCTTTCTTAATTATTGCAAGGATTTTAAGAAATTGTATGTAATATGCATTGGGTATTAGGATTATATGGAGTATGATAATGAATTTTATTTAGCTTACTTTTTTAGGGAAACTGCTACAGAAAGGAAAGTTATTAGTAGTTAAGCCATTTTAGGATGGAATGATAAGGAAAAAACAAGTCCTGTGTGGTAACTGGGTAGAAAACATTGCTAATTAATCATAAGCACCTTTGGGGACTCTTGGTTACTCTTGAGGGTGGTGGGGTGACAACACTTTCTTCTTTCCTTCTTTAGTTTCTGTAATGAAAATAATAGTGCTTACCTTTGGGTTTGTTGTGAGTATGAAATGAAATAATGCACATGGAGAACTTGCCACAGTTCTTGGAACATTGTAAGAGTGAAATTGTGTGTGTATGTGTGTGTGTGTGTGTGTGTGTGTGTGTGTGCGTGGCTGCAGGTGCGTGTGTGTGTTTTAGTTGGAGTCTCACTCTGTCGCCCAGCCTGAAATGTCATGGCACAATCTCGGCCACCCCAGTGTGTGTGTGTGTGTGTGTGTGTGTGTGTGTGTGTGTGTGTGTGTGTGTGTCTGTAGGTGCAATCTCGGCCACCCCAGTGTGTGTGTGTGTGTGTGTGTGTGTGTGTGTGTGTGTGTGTGGCTGTAGGTGCGTGTGTGTGTTTTAGTTGGAGTCTCACTCTGTCGCCCAGGATGAAATGCCATGGCACAATCTCGGCCACCCCAGTGTCGACCTGCTGGGCTCCAGTGATCCTTCTGCCTCAACCTTCCAAGTAGCCGGAAATACAGGCATGTGCTACCACCCGACTAATTTCTGACTTATAGAGACGAGGTCTCACCAAGTTGCCTGGGCTGGTCTTGAACTTGCGGGCTCAGGCAATCCACCCTCCTCCACCTCCCAAAGCGCTGAGATTATAGACTGAGCCATTGAGCTTGGCCTTTTGGTTTTTTTTTTAGTCAGCTTCTCATTCTGACACCCAAGCTGGAGTACAGTGGCATGAATATGGCTCACTATAACCTTGACCTCCTGGGCACAGAATATCCTTGTGCCTCAACCTCCTAAGTAACTGGGACTTCAGGTGCGTGCCACCATACCTGGCTAATTTTTTTATTTTTATAGAGACAAGGTTTTACTCTGTTGCCAAGGCTGGTATCAAACTCTTGGGCTCAAGTAGTTCTCCAGCCCTGGCCTCTCAAAGTGCTAGGATTACAGGCATGAGTTGCTGCGCCTGGCCACAATAAATGTTAATTACTGTATTGACTATATCACTCACTTTGAGAAATGAACTATTTGAAAATTAGGATGTCATTTAGACTAAGTATATAAGCTTATTTAGAATTATATGTCATTATTAATTGCCTGGTATGTAACAGAGATTCTTGATCTCAGTTTTGTTTTATAAAAGGTGAATGATATAAATAAATAAAAGGTGAAAAAAAAAAATTCTAGTCCTCACAATGAGGCAGAAGAGAATTACTTTCCCTATACAACGAAGCTACTTGAAAGAATAGTTTTTATTGACTGTGTTCACTTCTTCCTCCTCTAGTCTTTTAACCTAAGGTAATCTCTACTCCCAAGCTCTTCCTTGGTCAGGATCCCCAGTGACTTCGATGGCTACATCCATTGACACCTACTCAGCCACCATTGCTGTGTGTTGAAGATCTATGGGTTATTCACTTATTGGACGGCTTTCCTCCCTGTCCGGATAACCTTGACCTAGGGAAGGAGAGTCCTACCCTTTAGCAAACATACCCTCAGATAATCACCGCACTCTTAAGGTCAAGTCTGACTCCTCCCTTCATCTTTACAGTATCACCTTCCTGTGGTCGGGTTCAGGCATATGCAGTTTCTATTTTTGGCCCTATTCATTTGAAAAATAGGGATATAAGTGCTTTTACAGTTTCTGACTTGTAGTCTAGAATATGGGAGTTTGAGATGGAGGCAGTGACTATCATCTACAGAGCTCACATTGTGGTACTTTAAACACAGCAATAGATTTTCACCACCACAAATTTGTGAGGCATTGGGTATACTATTTTTATCTTGCCAATAAGGAAACCGAGGCTCAGAGAGAAAATTAACATACAGCCTGTAGGGGAGGGCCTGGATTCAAATACAGGATTCAAATACAGGTCTTTAGATATGCAGGTCATTTTAATATGAGAGCCTGTGTTTTCCTACATTTGCTGTGAGAGCCAGTGTTTTTCTGTATGCTGCCTCTCATAATTCACAAATTGTATACCACTGGATCAATAGCTTTGTCTGCAATAACACGAGTCTAATTTGCATTTATTTATTTGTTTGTTTACTATTTATTTGCTATTATTGCCTTTGGGATGCAGCAGAATCTGGCTGGCTGGTTAAAGAAAACTTCAGACCTGCTTCCCAATTGCCCAGATGTGAACGGCCAAAGGTCTGAATTCTATTTGGATGCCTGAGTGCTTCTTTTTATATAATTTGTTGCCAGAGTCTATCCTTAATTAGAACATCCCTGGATTTTATGAGGAGGGAAAAATGCACTGAGATTACAGATTAATAGTTCTTCCACAAGACACATAGATACAGAGCAAGCAATAGTGAAGAGATTAGAAGTTGCAATCCAGGCATACAGGCACCTTGGAAAAACACATATTTTATCCGACCCCCCTTTGGGATCATTGAGTGTCACTGAAGCCAATAAGTTAAAACTTAATATGTGAAGCTTAATGGGCAAAGCAGCAGATTAACGGAGGAAAACGAGAGGCATTTCTTGACCTGGTAATTTAGAACGAGAGTGGGTGAAGTGTGTAAATTAGAGAAAATTCAAAGGTGAGTCCTTTTGGAAATGTATAGTAGGCATATATCACACTAACTGCCGCTCAGAATTGTGGGTCTCACCCCTGAAATCTATTAAAATAGGGCTTCCTAGCATTTTTACCATTTTAATACTTACACCGTTATTTGCTTGATTTTGTCATATGTGGTCTGTGTTTATTTAAAACTTCAAATGAATTATAATGATTCTTTCTCTGAAGTTTTAATGACGTTCCCTTGAGGTAATTAGAGGCACTTTGTGGCGGGAAGTATCCCAGGGCTGGGAATTATGGCATTATGGAAATGAAGCCCACGTGCTACCTCCTTCCATTTTTAATTTAGAGGGAACAGCTGCACATAGTGTTTAAGAGCTGAGGCAACAAAGGAAACTCAGTGTTCCAATGAACTGGTTGGAAAAGAGAGGTGAAAAGAGTGGTGACCAAAGGAAGGCCTTTGACTTCCTTGACCAAGTCTAAGTAGAAATTAGCATTGTCAGTGCAAGAAAGGAAAATATTATAGCATCCTATTTTGTCAGGATTTAATCCCTGCCCAAGTCTTAGGATGTTATGTCCAGGAGTTCATTCATTCAACAAATAGTCATTAAGGGCCTATTATGTGCCAGGCTCTGTGTTTCACAGTGGGCATTCGGAGGTGAATCAAGTAGAGTCCCTGTCCTCAAGAAATGACATTCTGGTGAGATAGGTTGACAATCAACAAATAAAAATGGTACCATGTTGGGGGGTGCTAAGTACTACCTAAAAAAAGAAGCAGGATAAGGGAGATAGAATTTGATGGAAGAGGTGGTGTTTTATACAGAGTGATTAGGGAAGGACTCTCTGAGGTCATACCACCTGAACAAAGGTCTGGTCTGTACCAAAATTCAATGAAGAAAAAAATAGCAAGTATAATGTACTATATGCTTAAGTCACAGGGTAACTAAGAGATAATTCACCAGAATTTCTTTTAAAGTCCATAATGCCTTTGGCTGTACTCTTAAATGGATATTTAGAAAAGGACCTTGAGTTCTCACAAGGTCTCATTGCCATACTCTGGGCTTGGAACTCTGCAGGGTAATATACCTTGCTGGTAATATAAATCTATAATGGTAAGGACCACTGAACAATCCCAGTTTAGACAGTGATTTAGTTTATTATTGTACCTGGCCCCCAGTGAAGACAGGAACAAGCAGGGCAATTATCCAACTCCAGGGAAAAACAAATCGAGATGCTTGGCCCACACAATGCACAGTGGTCATTCTTTTTGACAGGTTGTCATGGTGCGTTAAATAAAATTTCTCATCTAACATCTGAGGGTGAGAAATAACATGGCAGAGAAACTTTAGCAAGAACAGAATAGGCTATTTGGGGGATGTTTTACGTTTAAGACAA
Source organism: Tarsius wallacei (assembly GCA_963574415.1). Taxonomy (NCBI): domain Eukaryota; kingdom Metazoa; phylum Chordata; class Mammalia; order Primates; family Tarsiidae; genus Tarsius; species Tarsius wallacei. The sequence continues at coordinate 3,081 of CAUYQG010219745.1, read as the reverse complement.
AAATCACTTGCTTACTTAAGCAAGCCATTAACCATCTGCCTTCTTATGCCCAAATCTTCCTTAGTATATTTTAGAATTTTGCCTTGGTTAGAAATTATTTGCCTGTTAGAAAAAGAACCCCTTCTTAAGAAAAACTGGAGAAATTTATTAGGAAGAGACAAGCCAATAGCATGGAATTCAAGGGAAAGAAGTCAGCTGGGGCTCACAGGGTACCAGAGCTTTAACTAGAAAAATCATAAAGAATGGGTGTTACTTTCTCCAGATTTCTTAAATCTTGTGGTCCCTTGTCTCTCCCTCAGTCTGCTCATCTGCTTCATTTATGTCTGTCTGCAGAGTGGCTTTCTAGTTTCTTCAGAGAAACTAAACTAGCACATGGCTGCTCCCTCTTCTGTCTTAACATTACTTCCTTATTCATTCTTAAAAAGAGACGCACTACAACTAGTCCTACTCAATGAATAAGTATGTGTAAAAGCAGGTTATAAATAAGTATACATCGTATAATCCTACCCTATCAACAATTTTAATATGTGAATGTGTGCTTAGAAAAAAAAAAGCCTAGAAGGGAATACACTAAAGTGTTTTTAAGAGCTATCACTAAGTGATGGGATTATGGGTGATTTAAATTTTTTTCTTTGAGTATGTATGTACTTTTCCATCATTAGCATATACTATTTTTGTAATTGTGAAAAAAATTATTGAATATAAAGTTAAGGTGAAATACATATGGTAAATCCAAGTGGTCTAGGACTAAACCCAAGAATGGAGCAGGTATGTGCCAGATCTAGGCTAGAGGGAGGGAAGCCTTAAATTATACTGGGGAAGATAGCAGGAGAGACTTCAGACACACACAGAGGGGCTGGCTCTTTATTTCTAAATTTATTTAATTGTTTCCAAGAAAACCCTCCCAGATAGTTGTCAGCACCATCATAGAAATGGAATTTGTAAACAATGATTAAATGCTCACCAGATCTCTAGATTTTCTCCCTCCTTTTCCTTCTTGCTTTACTTCTGCAACTGTCAACTATGTTGTCTGAGATTCTATCAGTCCTACAGCATTCCACGTATTATAAGACTGACTGCTCAGTGATATCCAGGTGATAACGTGAAGACTCGGAGTTCCAACTACTCCCTGACTTGCTCCCTGCTAGAGGATATCAGAGTGAACCCTGTAGGTTCTTTTTTCTCTACAAGACACCACCTGAACAAACTACTTCTTAGAGCCCTTCCCAGGCCGCACCATGAGGATCAAGTTCACACTGCTAAGCAAAGCAGAGAAAGTCCTCTGTGCCCTGGCTCATCCCTGCTACTCTTCCCTTTCACTTCATGCTATAGGAACACTGAATTGCTTGCAGTGCTTTAACACACCATGGCATTTTACACTTCCTTGCGTTTGGACATGCTGCTCCTTCCTTCTTTGATGCTCTTCTCCCTTGTCTGTTTGAATGCCTTCTCTTTCCTTCTTCTGCTCAGATGTCACATCTTTGGGCAGATTTCCTTGAAATCTCAAATGGAAACTTGATTCTATGTGTACCTTTGTACCTTCAAGCACTCCTGGCTTTGCTTCTACAAAGCTGCATAGTAATTTGTTTACATGCCTATCCTGCCTGGAGGAGAGGCAAGAACCATCTCCTTGAGGGCAAGAACAGTTCCATTGTTTCTGAGTCCTCAGTTCTTGCTAGCACACAGGTGCTCATTTGAGATTCCTGCAAATGTTGTGCATTGAAAGGTACAGTGGATTAAAATAAAAGGAAAAAGGAGAGGATAGATGATAATAGAAGCTTTACAGACAGTATCTCCTTAAATTCCCTCCACAGCCCTGTGAGATTTTCATTATTCATCCCATCCCAGGAACTATATCACAGAGAAGTTAAAAAAATTTTTTGCCCCCCTCCAAAAAAAATTGCCCCCAAACATGCTTCTAGAAAGTGGCAGAACTAGGATTTGAATCTGACTAAAGCATGTGCTCTTCTAACTACAGAATCTGTCATCTAAAACTTTTGTCTGGTACTAATGAGCTGTGTGGTCTAAAGCAGTTTATTTAACCAATTAAAGTCAGGTTTTCACATCTGTAAAGCAAATTAAGCTCTGTACAAGAAAGTAGTTCTCATGCTCTGGTTGCATATTAGAATCACCTGCAAAGCCTTATAAACTTCTTATGTGTAGTTCTCACACCTAAGGATTCTGATATTGGTTTGGGGTGGTACCTGGACAGTATTTATTTTCAAATATCCCCAGGGGATTCTAACTGCAGCCAGCATTAAGAAGAAATGGTCAGCTAAAGAAGCCATCAAGCGATCGGGGAGACAGCCCACAGACTGGGGAAAATATATTTGCCAACTGTATGTCTGACAAAGGCCTAACATCAAGGATCTACAAGGAACTCAAACGTGCCAAAAAGAAAAAACAAACAGCCCCATTACAAAGTGGGCAAAAGATATGAATAGACAGTTCTCAAAAGAAGATGTATGAACAGCCAACAGATACATAAAAAAAATGTTCAGCCTCACTAGTCATCAAAGAAGTGCAAATTAAAACCACACTGAGATACCACCTAACTCCAGTCAGGATGGCTATCATCAATAACTCAAAAAACAACAGATGCTGGAGAGGATGCGGCAAAAAGGGAACCCTTCTACACTGTGGGTAGAAGTGTGAACGAGTACAGCCTCTGTGGAAAACAGTGTGGCGATTTCTAAAAGATCTAAAACTCGACCTTCCATATGACCCTACAATCCCCCTACTGGGAATATACCCAGAAGAACTCACACCACTCTATGAAAAAGACACCTGCACACGTATGTTTATTGCAGCATTGTTCACAGTAGCAAGAACATGGAACCAACTGTGCTGCCCATCAAAAGAGGACTGGATAAAAAAAAATGTGGTACATATACATGATGGAATATTACGCAGCCACAAAGAAGAACAAAATCATGAACTTCACAGCAACCTGGATGGACTTGGAGTCTATAATACTGAGTGATCTCTCACAGAAACAAAGAACTGAGTATCACATGTTCTCACTCATGAGTGGACCTTGAACAATTATTATAATATATAAGAGAATGATTGGCAGTAATG